>OX463310.1:8971697-9136748 GCA_949820665.1 Scrobipalpa costella | reverse complement strand
ATATTAATCCCTTTCGAATCTAAATAACTGTCAAAATAAAACTAAGAAGAGCTAGTTGATAAAGTTAAAACTACCAAAAAGTAAATACACTATTAATACGATTGAAATTTATTATGTCCTCTCTGCTAAAGGCCTCCTACGTCTCTACACTATCCAAAAGTATGCTGCGGTCAACCAAAAGTGGGACATGTCAAAGGTCAGTGATATACTTACCCCCAAACTCCCAATATACGTAACAGCTACTTATTTTCACAAAGGTTTCCTAAATTCGGGTTTCCCTAAGCCCAGAAAAGGGGAATTTTTGCCAATTTCCTCTGATCTCTGATATCAAATCTGTTATGTGGAAATCTTTGTTCAAATGAAATGCATCCAATTCCTTAGCAAGAAAAGCTTGTGCTCAATAAACATAAGGATTTGGGATCTGTATCTTCAACACATTCACTTGCCGTCATTAATGTCACCTTCATTTTATATGAAGACTTGAGACCTATTACATCAAATGTATTTTTAACATGCACCCATATCATCCGTACTTTTGTACTCCTCATCCGGTGCAAGTCCATTAGAAACAAAACGCAAGCAATAAAAACTACATCAAAATATCGAGTGACGTGGTGCCGGGCCACCATCGATACGTATACAGGATCTTAAAACCACCTTGGTTGTTGATGGCCTGCCTTGTTTGGTGTCTGCAAACCTGCCTGAATAATTTTCCTCGTGTTCGAAAAATCCAGTGAAATTAATGGCATTATCATTATTTAAGCTACATGTGCGAATGTAGTAGGCGTTAAAGGATAATACTCGTACGGCTATTAATCATCAAGAGGGCTAGACGATCTTTCCTATCCTAGGAAATCTTTAGCTTCACACACAGGACTTCACGATTTGGCAAGTTTTCTTTTAATTGTTTAAAAGAAAGTTTGACAAATTGTTATAGTCGATCAGATGACGAACTTATGCCGATGATGTAAATGAACATCATCGGCATATCTTTCGTATCTTATCTTATTTAGCCGTTAGTGTCCCACTGCTGGGCAAAGGCCTCCCTCCGGTCTCTCTATTATTATATAACATATTTTTTTTGTAAATTTTATTTTCATTAGATCAGCATGTTGAAGAGTCAGATCATCACTTCGATCGATTTTCGAGTATGCTGTTATTGGAATCTTCCACTCAGGACCCTTTATTAGCCCTCGTGGTGCCAAACACGATGGGTTGTATTTACCAAGTGGCGAGTTTGGCGGGTTCACATCAAAGTAGTATCGACATCCGGCGTGGAGGTTATCGGGCGACCTCCGAAATTCCCGGCAATTAGTTGCGTACGCGCCGACCCTTTCCTCCCGCTCCCGGGCCACTTCCGGCCAACCGAGGCCCGCACCTTGACTTAAATAAACTTTATAGCACTTTAAAGGGGTCCTCCGTTTTGAGCGCTTCTGTACGGAAGTAGGGAAGGTCGATTGATATTGTCTGTCTAGAGATAGGAACCTAAGCAGTTTTAAAGTTAACTTCATTCAGGTTGTCCTGAAAATTGTGAATCGTTCACATTTTTCCTAAAGCATTTTTGATTTGCATTGAGTAAGGGATCTTAAAGGGATGCTCCTGTAGAAGCGCTCCTGTATGGAAGTAGGAAATGTCGTTGATATTGTTTATAGGCTGAACAGTGGCAGTGGTCCCACCTGACGTAGAATAGATGGCCATAGAGTGGAAACCGTAAATCGTCAAACGTAGTGTAGGACGTCCTGAAACCAAATGGGGTAATTATATTCGTAAGAAAGCGAGTAGAAATTGGATGAGAACGGCTGAAAATCGAGCTGAGTGGCGTGCCATGGGAGAGGCCTATGTCCACCACAGGACAAATACTGGCAGATGGTGATGATTGTTTATACAGTTAGAGAAAGGAACAGGAATATAAGCTACCTATTCCAAAGAAATGATCTCAGAAAGGTCGTGCTTTAAGGACTGTGTACACTTGCCGAATTTACCATAATTTTGTCGTTTTGTAATTGAAATTGTTGGATGTCAATTTGTTGCTTGTTACTCGTGCACGTCATGTGTGTTTGAATTGTATCTAAATTCAAAATCCACTTTAGATCACTACACTATCGCAGTAAGTGAGTAGTTAATGCCTTTAAATTGTAAACAAACAAATATTCATTGGGTTATTGGACTTAATGCGTTTAGAGGACTCATTTATAACCATATATCATTTTGTCTTGGCACAAGCAACGTTGATGTGTTGTTCCAATTTAGATAAGTTGATTGCCGATTGTAATTATAATACAGTAGGGATCACTTAACTTTAATTACAATATTTATACGGGTACGCATATAACACACTCGTTTCTGTCTTAGTTGGCGACGCTGCCAATTCCAAATTTTCTTGACAACAAAGCACATTCTTTAAATCCCAAAGGTTTCGAACTCATCAGTAGTTCTTAATAACGCTTCAGATTGCCTCTTGAAAGCGCAGCTACTTGTGTACAAATATAAAAATTCCTGAACGTCTTAGAGGCATTATCTGAGCGAGGTACACGGCCACTAAATAAATACGTAGAACATGAATGGAGCGTTCGGTGTGCGGGCGCAGGCAGGCGGGCGGTGGCAGAGTCTCGAGCGCGCACTTCCGCCGGCTAATAAGGACACCACGATACCGACCGATACAATTTCGAAACGGGAGAGTCTAAGGAGGTCACCGGATAAGATTACGGTTAACTGTGTAAACAAACCGTTTACATTGATAACTCGTTAGCATTTCTGCAATGGCGCCTATGACGTCCTACAATTCACGGACTTTGTGACTTGATAAGCTTCCTGCAAAACATCAGAAAAAATAACGGTATTTTTTCATACGACGACTGCTTTGAAAATTAATATATTTACGAGTAAGTCAAGTCAGATGAACATTTGAAATTGGATAACCATATTAGAGTGGGACCAATCTCAAGCTCCGAAATTACAGGAAGGCATCTTTCAATTTGTTCAAATTATTTCTTGGATATGATTAGCCGCATATTTCGTGTGTTCAACGCAAAGTACACTAAGCAAACGAATTCTCTTGGTTCGGATGCAAAGAAAGTCCCCAGTCATAGTGACGAGGCTGGATGCCGCTTTCGAGTTTCGTAAGCATGACGTCGGATGCATTTTCATTTCGAGGCAATTGGTTTCAAGCAGCCGTTCAGATTTCGGTCCACTTTACATGCGGTCACAAATCTCTGCATTTAGATGCCACTGGGGTTAGGACAGCTCATGCATGCGTCAATTGATTCCATTATAACCGTATTCATTCTTAAATAGAAGATAACATAATAGCATCATAGGATCATTTAATCTATCTATGACAAAGTTGTTTTGCAAAAGTACATAAATAGAAAACTCTATAAACACCCTATAAAATTTTCTAAGAGTTTTTTGTTGTGCTGACAATTTTTTTCGTTGATTGGAATACAGTCGAGGTGTAGTGTCAACCATAACTGCTGAATAAAATTAGTACATATGAAATTCGAATAATCACAAACAAGTAAGTATGTATAATGTCCATACATCACTTGTATTTGTTGCGCAGTAGCAGGGCATATCAATTTAGATAGTTATTGTAAGACGTATCTTATGCCCTCGACTCAAGAAGCAATTTCGGCGTGCGGGGTCACTCGGGATCGCGATGAACTCCGTGGTCACATCCAACATGTAAATAATGCCCGGAATAAAGGACCAAAGTACATGGCTTATTCATGTTTTTCACAATATAATGAAACTGTTATTTTGGTATATCGTTTAGATGACGCATCTGACCGATGAATGATAAAGTTCCAGGAATGACGAATATACTCCGTAGGTACGTGAAAACATGAATGGCATACTTGTTGCAGTGACTCATTGCAAAACAACTTGAAATGTCAATAGGGTCGATCGTAAGAGCTTAATTAAGCACAGTGGCGGAAATGATTTCCATACATGTGTCATGATTTTGCATGACCGTTGGCCGATGAATCAATGTACCTAATACCTATCTGGTATCAGTTTTACATAGATGCCTGTTAGATGACTAATCCTTCGCTACTCAGTACTTGTTTACGACATCGGACTTTGGTGCATGCTGCATTCCAATCCTGATGCATGTTCTACGAGGTAAATCCTTCATAATCATATCCAATTATAACAAGTACCTGCAATCGCAATGACTTCATCATTTTCATCGTCTTAACTGTTAAAGGGTAACTGTTTTTTTTCTTTATGTATTATTCCGCATCCACAGCATTTGATGCTGATGAACAAATGGACTACGACATGTCCTAGGAACGCCTATGGATACTTACATCTAGTCATTCAGCTATTGCTGCGTCTTTGCACAACATATTTTCATGAATTAAATGCAATTACTCCTTCTATTTCTCTGTCATCTTTCAGCTGTAGTCCACCTTCCAAATTTAAAAGTTCTTCAATCCATTTCAGACTCAAAATTCACGAGCAAAACCGTTTATCTACAAATAATATTTATTTTTGATGGAAATATTCTTTGTTATCCCAGCACGTTGTTTATTAACTATTGAAGTAGCAGTTAAGGAATGATATCAGTAGCTGCTTTCGACACGAATAGTGACCGTTATCATGTTTACTACCACGTTCTTGCTGAATGAAACAGTTCATATCATCGACTTACGGTTAACGCTAACAAATGGGTTAAAGTTGCGTTTGTCGATTCGAGTTGATCGATGATGCACTTCGGATTATTCGGTGGATCAGCGTCGGTGGAGCTGATTTGTGGGACGCCATTGCTGGTTATCGGGCGCCTGCAATCCGCGCTGACCCCGCGATATCCTCGATCTACATCGCCCCGCGCCCCGCCGCGGCCCTGCTGTCTCACGCGAATATGGGTCCTTGGATGCGCATCTTAGGGACTAGATTTGAGCGGCGGGGAGGCGGGCGCGGGCATGAATGAGCCGGCTTGTGAATGAGCGGACTATGTCCCGCGGGCGATAAGCTATCGTCGCCGGGGCAGCTGACGGCATGTTGACAAACCCTGTTCTACTTTCGTTCTGCCCGCGCCGACTTCGCCTTATCAATCGAATATCGTTGCTCCATAGCATTCCGTTGGTAATATTCTTTATGCTTTGTGTGGTCGCGCGAGGGGAACTTGTAAACAAGAATCTATTTTTCAGAAGTACACTGCAATATGACGTCACAAAACTTCTCTGTAACTTTACAGTAGTGTATTCAAGGAATCGCAATTTTATTTTTTTTATTTTTTGTGAAATAACTTTAAATTTGTTTCAAAGACAGATAGACCAATCAAACAGTAGCTTAAGCATCTGCTCTTGACGCCTTCAATAAAAATATTATTGATTAAGTAGGTCCCTTTCCTTTTTGTACAGCATCGCAATATGGATCCAGATTTCGTAGCACACCGTCCACCTGCCTGGCCGCAATATGTTCTGCCCATATGCGTACAAGCACCGAGCCTTCGATCGCAAATTCGCAATAAATTAAATAACCCTCCGACAAGTATTAAGCTTCTATTCGTGAGCATGCACCCAATATGAAGATATTATCTTGTCCCTACGTAATTAAATTAATAATCGTTGGCACGAGCCCCTCGCATGACTATTTATCCTATTTCTTTCGAAGACAGCAGTATCTGCATGGAAATATTGTTGATCATTACGAACAAACGGTCTATGGTTCAAAGGGTTCTGTAAACATACAGTGAAACTGCGACACTATCTTTCATTCTTATTCATTGTGTGAATGACAAGTTGACCTAAGTAAATTAATGAAACACAGCTTTACATTATTAAGTAGAGTCAATGTAAATAAATAACTAATAAATCTTACGTTATCTTTACATCAAAATCAGTATACTAAATTCAAAATCAGTCCGATCGAAATCTCTTTAACCGTTGTTTGGAACGGCCCACATTTAAACGTACGGATGTTTTCTGTTATCGAGGTTCGTGATCAATCCTCAAATCGTTGGCCTGCTTCGAGGCAGCCGAGGTCCGGGGCTCGGGGCTCCGGGGAACCCTAAGCTCGTGCGGCGGTAATTGCAGCGGGTGGAGCATTCTCGCGCGCTCTAACAAGCTGCCGGCTGCGCGGGCGCACCTGCCCCGCGCACGGCACGCGCCATGCGCAAGCTGCGACCCGAGGAACCTCCAGACACCACGCAAAAACTACGTACATTCTCCGGAATTTAGGTTAGGATTCAATAGATATTATTACAGGCTTTTTCTAAGCCAACGAACTCAATCAATATCTTCGTATCGGTTTTAAATCAATAACTCCCTAAACGACCTGAACTGCTGAGATCATAGGAAATTGTTTAATTCACGATTATTTCGCAGTGCGAGTATTTGCATTTTTACATTTAAATTGCTTGCTTGTCCATACTCCAAGAACAAAAACTAAGGAAAGAAATTAAGATATAAGTAAGCCGTTTATGGAGAAGCGACACGCGGTTTATAAGCAATCCTCAATTACATTATAAACACGACTTCGGCAAGGAATGCGTATATTGATATTGCAGAAAATGCCTCGGTTCGATGTCAACGCTCGCCATCAGAGATAAATACCTGCAATTACTGTTTATTCTGCGATAAACCAGCTTACTTTAAATATCACCCTCCTTTGGCTAGATCCCCCTTTTCAAAAGACTTCCTGTGCAGTTTAAATGCTTCTTTTAATTTTGTAGCCTTTCGCGCAAAAATGTTCACATCCTTTTGCTAAAGTGGGATGAAGATGATCAAGCTGCCATAGGTAAGGTAGCTTAGACGATTCGCCGACGAATTTCGCGCGCCAGTAGCAACAATAAGCAGTAACAAATCAGCTTCATTCAACATTGATACAATCGAGAAGCCATCGAATTGACCACGCTGTTAATTCACGGAAGCATCCGCATTCCTTGACATGTTCTCAGTATGTAGTCCGTGGACTTGCGACTCCGCTCTGAGTCATTTGCGACATTGCAGCGCCGGAGTGGCCAACAGGTCCACAATAATTAACATTCCAGTAAACTCTGGCACTTCATCAATCGCGTCCGCTAACGACACCGCCACGGACACCATTAGGCTCGTTACAAACAAGTCGATCGGCCGTAAATGAGATTCCGCTGATACTGAATCATCGATATGTCGTCGATGTCGATACGCTTAGTGACCACGGAAATGTTTCGGATTCTATCAATTAATTACCAAATTCCTTGGAGGTCAATTAACACCTCCCATTTCACGCGAATGCCCACGCGCCAGAAGCAGAAGTCTCAATCTGTGACTTTTATGGGGGGCTATCCTATAGTAAAATTCAAATGCGACCAAACATTCTTTTAAAAGTCGTCAAAGAAACTGTTCTGGCGACACAAGTGCTGAAGTAAACACCTTCTGGATGTTCTTTTAAAATACAAGATATAAATTTTCTGAATTCTTTAAGTAAGGTAATCTTCAATAATTGCAAAAAAAGGACTATTCCTACAAATCGATCTTAAAATAACCCTCAAAACTTTGTCAGACGTGGCGGAACGACCTTTGTTTAGGTCGTTTACGCTCTGCCTACCCCATTAGGGATAAAGGCGTGATTATATGTATGTATGTATGTAAGGACTATTCTTGATCAAAAGTTGGAATCGGTGGGAGAAAAGACACGTTTTCAGTTAACCCTTTTCGTTCAATAGCCCTTGACTCGTGTCCAACTTCAATAAGAATAATAAGATATCAACATTGATTGCATTTTCCAAGCTGCACGTGTCAGAGAATCTATGTAAACAAAACTCGATGCTGACACGATTAAATTGCATACGACAGTGCATAAGGATGACTCACGATTGGTGTCATGAAAACAAAGAGCACATGAATTGTTTACTTTAAATCATCTCAAAGGTATTGCCGATGATGATAAATTGATAATCTACCAGTTGTGTTGATAATTTGATACATCAGTACCTATAGGCATAAATGCAGATCTAGAAAATTAAATTCAAACATATTGTTAAAAGTACATTAGTTAAAAAGGCTTATTATAAACTAGACGATAACTTAAACGACAAAAAGCACGCACAATATTGTAATACAAACCATATTTTACAGAAACAAGGCTTGGTAAATAAAAGTAATTCTAAAAGGACGTGTTGCTGTGTACGAGTTTCTTGCGCAAATTCTTCTAGTAACTAGATAGCTCTAGACTTATATGATGTATCATTTCTTTTTATTTGATTTTTGTATTGTGTAGATTCATAAGTATGACGTTCAATAAGTATTCCATGGAATCTATGTCATCATCCTAGCCTTATCCCGTATCTCTCGGGGTCGGCTACCTAATCTAGGGGATTGAACGAGGGTACTGGTTTTTACACAGAGCGACTGCCATCTGACCTCCGCAACCCAGAAGGGAAACCAGACCCAATCTTAGAATAGGTCAGAGTTTTTAAGCCGCCAATGCTTAGCACTGGCCTCTGACAGGGCTAAACGACTAATATCTACGGTATTAAACGATATTAACCGGGACCAACGGCTTAACGTGCCTTTCGAAGCACGGAAAAAGCACCGAATAAACGTACATATGAAATTCGAAAACCGAAAAACACATTGGTACGTGGTGGGGTTCGAACCACGACTTCCCCGCTCAGGAGGCAGCGGCCCTATCCACTACACCATCGGGCTCTCTCGGATTCCATGGAATCTCTCTATGTACCTATAGAAGAATAAATTATTAATTATTTTATAATTTCAATATTGTCATAGAAAGACAACCTGGCGTTGATGCTAGCATAAAAACGTGGACCCGATGAAATTTGTTTAAAACCAACCATGGGAAAACAAACCACCATCTTCACAAATAAGGGGCTAAGGAACTTACAAAATTGCGACTGCGGAGCACCTGACCAAACCATTTCTCATGTAGATCCTATCTGATTTGCTGGAGGCATCGCCGAGCTGCACAAGTTTAGCACACGCAGAGAGCTGGCTGAAAAACCTGAACATAGACGTTTGATCCAAGCAGGGGCTAGGCAATTCATCTTGCTTATAGGATGTTAAGGGGATCAAATTGCAATGTCCCACTGAACAAAACAAGATAATTGACAACTTATTATTTGATCTTCCGTGCTGGACTTTGAGTGAGAGAAAAACATAGAATGTGCCAGCTGCATTTCCTCCCGAGCATGCTGTAAAAACCAGCTAAGGGATCTGAGGGTTTCAGTATATTTTAGTTTAGGCGATGGGCTAACAACCTGTCACTACAGCAATATACGTACAAATCTTTCTTGAATGGCTCTCGAGACTTTGTCAGACGTGGCGGAACGGCCTTTGTTCAGATCGTTTACGCTCTGCCTTCCCCATTAGGGATAAAGGCGTGTATATATGTATGTATTATTTGAAACACTTGCTTAGTTATGTTATGAAATGTCAATTAATTATCATCAAACATTTAGCCCAAGATCCTTGACGAAGATTGTACGAAGTTAACCAACGCTGGTGTATTGATGGGTCTAATCTTTTTAAATTGTCAGCTATCAGGGCATTCAGAGCGTACACTTTGTGTTCATAATCGTCCCAAAATTAAAGTAATTTTTAAGTCAATATAACTTGTCATAGATGGTGTACAATTCCTATGAGTCATTAATGTCATCATAGTCTTGGCCTTATCCCATAAGCCTGATGGTGTAGTGGATAGGGCCACTGCCTCTGAGCGGGAGGTCGTGGTTCGAATCCCACCAAGTACCAATTGTTTTTCGATTTTCGAATTTCATATGTACGTTTATTCGGCGTTTTTTCCGTGCTTCGGAAGGCACGTTAAGCCGTTGGTCCCGGTTAATATCGTTTAGTACCGTAGATATTAGTCGTTAAGCCAAGTCATAAGCCAGTGCTAAGCATTGGCGGCTTGAAAGCTGACCTAATCTAGGATTGGGTCTGGATTCCCTTCTGTGTTGCGGAGGTCAGATGGCAGTCGCTCTGTGTAAAAACCAGTACCCTCGTTCAATCACCTAGATTAGGTAGCTCGAGAGATACGGGATAAGGCTAGGGAGATGATGAGTCTTGGCCTTATTCATCTATTTGGAGTCAGTTTGAATGAGTATTAAACAAAATTTTCTGCATACTGTTCTGTTCTCAACAATCCTGTGGAACCAAATGCGCTTCAAAGAATTATAACTAATTGAGTCGAAACGGCTCAGCGGTTTTCAATAAACATGTAAATTTTAATATGAGAAGTAGGTAGAGGGCTTTCTTGGGAAGCATTTGCGAAATTACCATCCATGTAGAACAAATTGCCGAGTTTATTTAATTTGCAATTACCGCGGGCGGGTCAACGAGGTACGACCCCGTGGGGAAATACTCAAGCAAGCTAAAGCGCTGGTTTGTCTATTTAGTGCTTAGAAAGTATTTGGACTTGGGATTTAAGGCTGATTCAATTTACATACATACATACATATAATCACGCCTTTATCCCTAATGGGGTAGGCTGAGCGTAAACGACCTAAACAAAGGTCGTTCTGCCACGTCTGACAAAGTTTTGAGGGTTATTTAAGATGGTTTTGTACGTATATTGCTGTAGTGACAGGTTGTCAGATAAGAATATACTGAAACCCTCAGATCCCTTAGCTGGTTTTTACAGCATGCCCGGGAGGAAATGCAGCTGGCACAATCTATGTTTTTCTCTCGCTCCCAGTCCAGCGTGGAAGTATTAGTAACTGATTCAATTTACACACTTTTTTAGACTGTTTAGTTCTTCCGTGATCCTTTCCTTTGACTAATATTTTATTTTCTTTGAGTTTGAACGCAGTAGAGGATTTAGTAGATACAAGTACTTAAGGTCGAACTTCAATGAAAGCTTTGGCCATCATTAGGTGATAGCTAAATTTATACCTACTATATTAGTGCTATCTACTTCATAAGTATCTAGTTTTCTTTTACTTCAATGAGGTATAACAAAAATTTGCTGCATGTTGAAAGCTCTGCAGAATAATACAAAATTAGCCAGCTTTGCATGTCATAATTTTGCTTCATGCCAAACTAAACGTACCTAATGCATACCTACTTTAATATCTAAATGCGAATGTTACAAACATTGCCTTTTAGATACACGGTACACACGTTTCGTAGGGGATACAACAACACAAGGTGTTCCCGAGACAATTTGGTCGGATAGAATTTCCTGCGTTTTTGTACAGATGGCTTTCGAGGGGCAGGTGGTGATCAAGCGCACATTCTTTTTTTGCAATTGCACAATTCAATAGCGCTTTTTTTTCGATGCCCATATTTCGAAATATGAAAAAGTGTGCATCTGCATAGAGTTTTATTGTAAGAGTCAAGCCAAAATTGTAGGACACCTGTTAGAATTTGTTGTAGTGTTGTTAGCATCGTGGTCGCACGCGCAGGCATGCGTATTGCGTTGCGTACATGCCCCCCCTCCCCCTCCCGCGCGTGCGTGCTCTTACCCCCCTCTCCTCCGCTCACCATTCATCGGAATGCAGTGTCAGTACTTCGGTACACCTCATTATCAATAGCAGCCGTTTAAGCCTTATTTGGGTTTTAAAGTTGAAAGCCCTTAATGGAACAGGTGGCCGTGGACTTGAACACCGTAGATGCCCCCGCATTCTGAGTTATTCAACACTCATTGATTCTAAATTGAACTATTAACCGTAATTGCACTATTTACTTAAATTATTACAGAATTTCTTGTTTCCATACATTTCTTGAATGTCTTTATAAATGCATGTTTTAATTTCACGACGCCTTTATAGCCGGTTGAGCATAAACATTTATTGACTACCTTCAGCTAAAATACTACACGCTCCATTTAAAAGACAGTTATCATGGGGCCATTGAATACACTCAATTTTACAATCATTTGAACTCTTCGTTCGAAGCCATTTACAACTCCATATACGGTTAAAGAATTTGACGTGATCTTCTCAACAATATCGAGCATTTGACAGTTAGGCTTCGTTCACACGGCATTGTCCTGCACGTTTTTTTGTAATCGTTTTCTTAACGTATAGTCAACCGGGTGTTCATATGGTACACGGCATTGTCCTGCACGTTTTTTTGTAATTGTTTTTTTAACGAATAGCCGCAGTTTCCACACAGTTGTCACAGTGAGTAGACGTACTGATGGATCCACGCTTGGTTGTACTTTTATATTGGTATCGAAGGCGCCAACGGTCTCGCCGGCGACAAAACAGAAGATTTTGGGTACATCCTATTAATCAAGAATCTGTGCGAACGATCACATTTGAAAAATTATTCGAAAATCTTAGAAACGATGAAAAAATGTTTTTTAATTACTTTCGAATGTCTATTGAAAGTTTTGAAAAGTTATTGACTCGACTGGAAAATTCAAGCCTACCAAAATCAAATACGAATATGCGGAAATGCATTAGTACTAAAATGAAATTAGCCATCTGTTTAAGGTGAGTACACAAATAAAAATACACAGGTTGTGATTATTTAAGTTTTATTAATGTTAATGAAATCAATATTATAATTTTAAAAATATTAAAATTGGACCAATTTTACTATAGTGTATTCGTGTTTCGTATTAAAAGTCATTGTAATCAATATCCGAGTAGTTAGAATAGTAGGATTCGACAGAGGACGGATTTTGAAGAGAAGCTGCTGTAGTTAATTGTACAGAGGCTGGACTTTGAAGAGAAGTCGTTGCAGTCATGTTTGTACTGGTAGAATTAGTAGCTTCTTGTATATTACTGTTTTGGAATTGTTGTGTAAAATATCCTCTGTGAACTGATGAGAGATTGAAAGACGACGATTCACGAGTTTGGCGACTGTTTTTAATTTTTTTCATTAATTGTAGCACACCCATTTGGAATTCGAGGACTTCATCATCGTCATACTTATCTAATGATGGTAATATCCCATTAAAAAATGAAAGGTGCCGATTCATTGGTTTAGATTCGTTATTTGAATAAGAATCCATAAATTTCATCATCTTCGCATCTACAGGACTAATCATATTTTTTACAGATCTTTTAGGTACACGATTAGGTATTGGGCTCTTTGCCGCCATTGTGTCTATAGAGTTTTCCAATGTTTCATTTCTTCCCTCAGAATTATTTTTCTGGTTTTCGGATTCTGTGTTATTGTCGGATTCCGTGTTGTTATTTTCGGTAGTTACGTTGTTTATTGTCTCTTTTGGTTGTATTACTTTCTGCAGAAAAGATAACTGTTTACTATAAACATAGGGCTTTGCTGTTTTGGCACCACTTCCTGAGCTTTTCTGACCTTTTATCTTTTTATATGATCGATTATAATTATCTCTTATATGAGTCCACCGTTGAATAATCATTTTAGCTGTAAAAGACAAATATGATAAGTAATACAGTACATATTATACATTTCTTTTTTCAGGTATTTAGCATCGGGGTGTTCCATGAAAGATTTACACTATTCATACAAAGTTGGAGTATCGACTATAAGTGGTATCATCTGGGATGTTTGCTGGACTCTGTGGCATGTCCTTCAGGGAGAATATCTTCAAACGCCTTCTACAGAAAGTGAATGGATGAAAATAGTGAAAGGTTTTGAAAGAAAGACTAATTTCCCTCATTGTTTAGGTGCAATTGACGGGAAACATATAAAAATCTTAAAGCCTCCTCATAGTGGATCCATGTACTTCAATTATAAAGATTTTTTTTCAATTGTGCTACTTGCGGTGGTTGATTCGGAATACAGATTTATATACGTAGACATAGGATCATACGGAAAAGATTGTGACTCATCCATTTTGAAAAATTCCATCTTATGGAAAAAAGTTAATGATGGTTCGCTGAATATACCCAAACCAATGCCATTATTAGAAGGTGGAGAAAGTACACCTTACGTATTTATTGGTGATGAGGGTTTTGCTCTACATAATAATTTACTTCGCCCTTTTGGAGGAACACATTTAAATTTACGTAAAAAAATCTTTAATTACCGCCTGAGCAGAGCAAGGAGGTACGTGGAGTGTGCTTTCGGTATCTTAGCGGGAAAATGGAGAATTCTACATAAGGCTATTGATGTTTCACCAAATTTATTGACAGAAATCATAAAAGCATGCATTGTATTACACAATTACGTTCGTGAACATGATGGACACAATTTTGAAGATGTGGCAAATCCTCCATTATTTGAAAATATTCAAAGTACGTCAGTTCGAAATGTTCAAGCAAACAGCGTAAGGTCCACTTTTAGTGACTATTTTTTATCAAACGAAGGATCAGTCCCATGGCAAAACGAATATATTTAGAACTAAGCAGAGTAAATTAAAATATGTTGTAACGCAATTTTTATTATTAATAATAAAATGTACATACCTAAGGCTTGTCTTGTTTTTTCTTCCAATGTCTCAAAATTAGGATCCATTATTAACATGATTCCCTTCCAAGCCGCTTGAGTTGCGACGCGATTTTTATAAAGTTCCAAAGTTTTATCCCATAAAACGGGATTTTGCTCCACTAAAGAAATCAATAGTTCGTTATCTATAGAAGATTCCTCAACCATTTTGAATAATAAACACCCCAAATCAAACAATACGTGCCACCCGTACAAAAGACGCTCAGGTACTAAACGCTTCTTCGGTTGCTATTCGATAAAAAACGTATGACATCGTGTCGTGTGAAGGAGACAAAGCTATACCATATGCCACTGCGGACCGAATACGTCAAAGTTCATTCGATTTGCTTGACAAGTCCGTTGAGTATACGTTTAAACGTATAAGCGGTATACGTTTGCGTGCAGTACAATCGACGTGTGAATGGATCTATGTACGTTGTATAGTCACTATTTATACGTTAAGACGTATACTGCAAAAAAACGTGCAGGACAATGCCGTGTGAACGAAGCCTTACAGTGGCATTGCCTTTAATAGAACGGTGCTCGCATCGGGCGATGCATTTGGTGTTCAAATTGCAGCGGTTGCATTTCATTGCGGGTCGGATGCGGAGGCGTCAAGCGTGGTTGTCCGCGCGGGTGGGATTGTACGCGCAGTGCGGGTAGTTGTCGGTGTACGGGCGCGGGGCGGCGCGGGCGCAGGGCTCGAGGCACGCTCGGAATGCGCGGCCCTCGGCGCCGGTTTACAAATAGAAGGGCCGCTAGCGCGGACTGCACGTGTGATACATTGCCGCGATTAATCTGTTAGCGCCGATGGCTGCGCCGGCGACCGCTATTGCCCCGAATGTTGATAGCCGACGCGATCCGCCCCGTCAAAATGAGGGTAGTTACGAGAACGCCGCGAGTGCTTGTGCTTGATAATGATGATAAATTGTGAATTTCGTGGAAGATCGTCACGACGTTAAACGTTTCATACAAGCGAAGACTACAGACAGAACAGTAAGTTAAATCCATTTTATTGACTCTTAAGGAAAATCGAGCTTTTGAACGAAATAAAATAGAAGATGAGCGATCATCGAAGACGCATTAAAAGCCGGGCTCCAGCGAGGAAACGACAATGAATCTATTAGCTGTGTTTAGAGCGGGAAGGGCCCGCCACGTGAATGACATCTCCGAGGGTGTTTTGTCGGCAGCGCCGGCGCAGTGTGAAGCCGCTGTTTCACGGCCTGATCTTATCAGACTGAACAAAACAGACAAACAGTTTATATCGCGATCAGAAAAAATATGTCATATTATATTATTTTTTTCATTATTATTTCATATATTGTTAGAATATACATTGGTTTAAGTATCTGAATCTTAATTATTAGTATTTCATTTGACATAGGTCCTTCATAAAAAATGCACAGTACATGGCAGTTTGGTTAACCTAACATTATCAGTCCAGACTAAGTATTTGGTGATTTCGTTATCAGTTCTCGGCTGGCTCAGTTGGTTTGTGAGTGCAGTGAGTAAGAAAGCCGTGGGTTCGGTGACCGGCGTTGCTTCCCTGAGCCGTGACGCCTGCGGCCTGTCTGCCCTCAGCCACTCTGCTCATATTCCTAGAATCTGATTTGACATCGGTTACACTCAACTACTGGACTCTCTGGAAGAGGCCTTCACCTGAGAGGGGTTCTTAAAAAATAATGAATTAATTAGAATTCCATAATCATAATGTTATCTATCTACCTTTAATAATAATTTAATTTGACTTACTTTAATTTGTAATAATAATATTGTTTTATAGATATTTAATTGGAAATCCAAATTTCTTCCATTCTGGCCTGGGAGCGAGAGTAAAATATAGAATATGCCAGCTGCATTTCCTCCCGGGCATGCTGTAAAAACCAGCTAAGGGATCCGAGGGTTTCAGTATATTGTAATTTAGGTGATGGGATGACAACCTGTTACTACGGCAATATTACCTGGAAATCTATTTTAAATATTCCTCAAAACTTTGTCAGACGTGGCGGAACGACCTTTGTTTAGGACGTTTATGCTCTGCCTACCCCATCAGGGACAAATGCGTGTATGTGTGTGTGTGTAATTGGAAATATTTTATCTTTTATTTATTTACTGAACTATCTTTCTTCATATTCGTAGAAATCTTGACCAAAAATATTGCCGTCCCTTTCAATTCTCTCAGCCCATTGCTCTGACCACTAGACCACGGAGGCAGATTGTTTAGTGAAGAAAGATAGTAGTAGTTCAGGATAGTCGATGTTAAATCTGTCGAATCTAAGTAGGTAGGTATATGAAGATATTGGGGGCAATTCGTAAGGGCACCAAATCACTAAATCTTGACTCAAATGGTCACCTGTCTTTTTGTATAAATGATTCTGATTTGATATCGACTATCCTGAACTACTACTATCTTTCTTCATTAAACAATTTGCCACCGTGGTCTAGTGGTCAGAGCCATGGGCTAACGATCCGGAGGTTCTAAGTTCGATTCCCAACACAATGTTGATATTTGTCAATTTATCACTTTGTGAGGTTTTCCCCAGTTTGGTTAGGACATTGCAGGCTGAATCACCTGTGCTCGGAGGGCACGTTAAGCCGTCGGTCCCGGTCGCTGTCTTTGATAGTGGTCGTTACTCAAACCACGTCAGACGCCTCATAGCTGTGCTAATAGGCGGTTTGAAAACTCTGACACCAGGGCTCATTGGGTCATTCGACTCCAGAATCCACTTCCAATAGCTAAGAATATTAAACAATCCCTACATATAACTTTAGGTAGCTTCAGATTTGACATCAATAAATAAAATAAATAAAAATAAAATAAAATATCTTTATTTCAGGCTTATCACCCATATTTTTACAATAACAAAACAAACAAACACACATTCACTCATATTCTAACATAAAATTATTATTATTATTAAAACAGATTAATTACATTAAAATTAAATTTTTAAATTCTAGCTCGGCCTAACAACGGTTCAATGGTTCAAACAATTCAAAGTTGCTTTAAAGTTAAGTTAATAAATACAGCAATCTAATTATCTTAATATTTATTCTAAGCGTCAGACTTTTCATAAGTAATTCTAAGCTATCAATGATCGATTAAGCTCAACTACTGGTAAATTTTTCTTTTCTTCACATGCCTAGTTTCTGAATTGACATCGAATGAACTATGTTTCTTCATTTGACGTAGGAAGGGAAGTGGTTGCACATATTTTTCCAATTGTTAACTGATTTGACCAGTAGGTGTCACTGATTTGCTTCTAAGTGCGTTTTACGAAAGTTTTTTTTTATCTCAAGCATTTTCTTTTCTCTCAAGTCGTATTAGTCTCGAATTTTGAATTTGATCGAAAGCTTTGGAAGATGACAATGACGATAAATACTAAGTCACTTTTCAAAATATAATTATTGTATAGAAATAATCAGAAATATAAACAATGTAGATGCGCCTATTTTTCTAAGGCATGAAAAATGTATTTTAACACCATAATAAATAATTTCCTCAAAAAACTGAAAACTAATTAGATTACATTATTTAATTTTAATACTTCCATGCTGGACTGGGAGAGATAGAAAAACATAGAATGTTCCAGCTGCCCTTCCTCCCGGGCATGCTGTTGAAGTCAGCAAAAGGGACTCGAGGGTTACAGTGTATTGTAATTTAGGCGATGGGCTGACAACCTGTCACTATAGCAATACATATTACAATCTAAAATTGCCCTCAATTTTTGTCAGACGTGGCGAAAGCGCCTTTTACAAGGCGTTAAACGCTCTGCCTACCCCGTAAGGGATAAAGGCGTGATTTATGTATGTATTTAATTTTAAAAAACAAATTGCGAAAAGAAAACTGCAGAATTCCGCTGCACTTTGACATCCTTATCTTATGACTTGTTAGAAAGAGATGAATTTTAGCATCTTTAAGTGTTCTTATATCAACAACAGCCACGCTTATTACTTTTTTTTATTAAACATCAACTTTCCTTGAATTTAGGTTAATAATAATTGAATTTAGGTTATAAACATATTTTGCTGTTCTATGCTTAATCCAAAACTGATCAAGTGAACTCTATGTTCACATAATTATTAACATTCAATTGATACCTTAAGAATCCTTATTCTATTTTATTTAAAAAAGTCAAATATAAATAAATAGTAATTGAAACTTATAACAATATCTTGATTTTATTATATTGTTTATATTCTTCAAATTTATTTTAGCCACTAAATAATTAAATTAAGTGTGTAATCACTTGCTTAATGCACAATTCAAAGCTTAATTCTAGACAACCCTTTTTCATATTTTTGGCAAACTTTTACAAAATAATGTAGATATTTTAATTTTGACAAAAGAAACTGACTATCAAAATCAGTTCTAACTTGACAACCTGTCACTACAGCAATATACCTATAAATCTATGTTAAATAACCGTCGAAACTTTGTCATACGTGGCAGAACGACCTTTGTTTAGGTAGCTTACACTCTACCTACCCTATTCGGGATAAAGGCGTGATTATATGTATATGTATCTATGTTCTAACGTGTCATTCTTGGGACACAAGTTAATTGCATTGTATTATTTATTTATTTCATACAATTCAATTTATTTTTTAGGCACTAGCTAAGCAAGTAACTCTTTTCAACTAACATAAATAGTAATTTACAATAATATTTAAAAGTGCTATAAAACCACTCACTAAAATTCAATATGATGATTTACTGTATATTATTATTATCATAATACGTTATATAAATAATTACAAACATGAAATTTTACATTTATTTCTACTGTTATTGCTTTATTGGTGTTTGCTCGAATTTATAAAATTTCACTATTTAAATGTTATGATTTAATGTTTCATTTCTGTGAAAACATTGCTAATTTGCTATGTTAGATTACTACAAGTAGTCCCGTCGACGCTCTATAGATCATCGACTTTGACTTAGAATTACGGTACAACATTTATTTTATGACTGATTCTAGTACTGTTTGATATAAACCATAATCCGAGGGGTGCCAGACTGGCATCTTATGGAAAAAATAAAAATCGTCATTAAATAATAATTCTTCCATGCTGGCCTGGGAGCGAGAGAAAAACATAGAATGTGCCAGCTGCATTTCCTCCCGAGCATGCTGTAATAACCAGCTAAGGGATCCGAGGGTTTCAGTATATTGTTATTTAGGCGATGGGCTGACAATCTGTCACTACAGCAATATTCTTACAAATCTATCATAAATAACCCTCAAAACTTTGTCAGACGTGGCGGAACGACCTTTGTTTGGGTCGTTTACGCTCTGCCTACCCCATTAGGGATAAAGGCGTGATTATATGTATGTATGTCTTTAAATAAGTGTTGTAACCTAATTCTAAGTACAAGGTTCGACGACGCAACAATAGATAATAAAAGGTATCTATGTTTTTTTTTATTTAACATTCAAAATTATTATAACTTAATTATTTTATCTACAATTAAATTAATTGCATTTGTAATTTTGTTATTTAAATTTAAGCAATGCAAATTGACTACATTTTCGTCTTTTCCGGTTCCCGTTAAACATTCTACGTTTTTATTTATATACTTTTCATTTGAGAATCTAAATCTATAATCAGTAGACGATTATTTTGTAACTTATTTGCTGAACTGTGGAACCTACTTTAAACACATATTTATCTTATGCCTCTATCTAAAGTTCATAGGAACTTTCAAAGCGCAATAAATAACCTGAAAAAAAATAGACGCCACGCTAATAGTCGCCATCTTTGAAAATTTTCATAAATGCAGAGAGCAAGTAACGTACATTAGACTTTTTTAATTTTAGACACAATAGATGTTTAAACTTCATAATTTTCAAATCTACAGATATTTTTCACATAGTAAGTATTTAGCTTATATATTTTACTAGATCAATAATATTTTACAATCATGTCGAATCATAACAAAGACATCATTTTTTGTGACGAAATTTGACATTTTATCTAGGAGCTAAGTAGGGAACTGAGATAAGATTATGTGAAGGCACAGCCCTATGAATGATAAGCTCATGACACTCGGAATCGCCAGATTCTCTATAAGGCGTGTTTCACCTGTGTTAGCCTCGAATATATCTAATTCTAAACCTTCATACTGAACGCTTTTAGAAGTGTCACTTTTTTATGCATTCTTTAATATTTTCTTTGGTTATCTCTTTTACATGATACACGTCGTAAATTTAATTTAAAGGGGGCTACGTTTTTTCCCCTAATATATTTTACCTTAATATATTATTTTTTATTTAGATACTTGGGTTTTATTATTTAGTATAGTGTTGTTATTAAAGTTTATCATTTGGATACGTAATTTTCTATCACAAGGTTTTACATTAAAAATCTTTAAATTAATAATTTACATAAATTAAATTTAAATAATAAATTAAAAATGCTTTATAAAAATATTGCACAGCTTTCTAAAATTTACTTATGTGTGTTTTATTATTTTACTTAATATTTAATGCTTATTTTTTAAATAGAGAATTATAACAAAATAAAAAAAAATACAGTTTATTAATATGAAGTATTTATTTATGAATAAAAATTTAATTAATAAGCGTTTAAAAAATAATTTTATCGACATAGAATCAGTAGAAGTGATACCCGCTCGCAGGTGTGAGGTTGCGCGGGGTGCAACACTACCGCTGCGTATGGCAACACTGACGCAAACATTATTCATATTTTTTTCGCACCTACCCTCACTTTGACCATGCGCCTATATGGATTAGTGAAAAAAAGTAACATTTTTAAACAATTTCTATATATTTTTGGCACAGTTTGTATGGCTGTTGCAACCTAGTTTCTTTGTGGGCACTGGTCAATAAAATGGCTTTAATAATTATTAATCATCATTTTAAAATAATGTTTATGCACCCATTCGAATAATCGGTTATTTCTATACACATTAATATAAAAATATATTAATCTTTAATTTATTTGTGGTTAAATTAAGCAATTTTCATGTACAAGTTTTAACAAATCACGCGTGTCTACAAGTTGTAGGCTTCTTTCTTTATGCCTTTTAAAATTATTAACATTGACATATAAATATTATTGACAATATTTTTAGATAATAGGTATATTACGATGATATAAAATCATGAAATTATTTTTTTATAACAATTTCTGATATTTTTTAGAACACTTGAATGATCTTAAATATCACTAGCTAGATGGATTATCTAAATATCTGTTGAATTTAATATAACAATGAATTGCATTTAATTTATTTTTTGCTGTTATATTCAATGGCAAAGTAACAGTGTTAATTACAAATATATAATAATAATATAGAAATGTACTTACATAAAATTAATGTCTATAAAATAAGTAACTGAGTATTTGATCAATTTAACTGTCAATCTTAGTTTTCCAAGTAAGTATAACAGAAATGATGATTTTATTTCCTTAATAATTTTATTGATTTGTATATGTATGTAAAAAAATAAAAATAATTATATTAAATCAGACTAAAAATAAAAATCACACAAGTGACAGATGCAATTGCTATATGAAAATAAATAAATTGTTTGTAATAAATTATTACATTTAATCCTAATATTGTTTTTAAATTTAATTCAATAGCGTAGTAAAACTATTATCTTCTTAGTTTATTTTTTATTGTGCAATTGACAACTAACATTAAATGACCCTGATAGAGGAATAGTTAAAATTAATATATTAAATTAAATAATTTTTAATTAATTCAGTATAAGATAATTATCTTGTATTTCTAAAATTAACTTTGTTTGTTAAATGTAATTTTTAATTATTAAAAAGTAGGACTGGATTGTAGCTTCCTATTTGCTACAAATATAATGTGATTATTAATTTTGATTTATTTATTTAACAATTTATTACACATTAAATCATCATACCCCGTAAGGGATAAAGGCGTGATTTTATGTATGTATGTATGTATGTAAATCATCATAATTCTTACAAAAGACTCAATATTTTAAATATATATCATGGAATATAATTCAGTGGTTTTATAGTGCTTTATTATAGGTACTTCCACGCTGGACTGGGAGCGAGAGAAGAACATAGAATGTGCCAGCTGCATTTCCTCCCAGGCATGCTGTAAAAACTAGCTAAGGTTTCTGAGGGTTTCAGTATATTGCAATTTAGGCGATGGGCTGACAACCTGTCACTACAGCAATGTACCTACCTACTAATCTATCTTAAATAATCCTAAAAACTCTGTCAGACGTGGCGGAACGACATTTGTTTAGGTCGTTTACGTTCTGCCTACCCCATATATGTATGTTATTACAATAAGCAGTCTTAGAATAAATAATACTGAAAAGTCAAATGTTTTTTTTTTATGATGTGTAAAATAAGTTGTTTTCTTCTTCCTCATTCTTATATTTTAATTATTTTATTGTTTTTGTACTATATTGTTTATATACTTTTAATATGTTATAACTGATCTGTGAGCTTACTAATTTTACTAATTTATCAGAGTTTGTCTAACATTGTGAGAATATAATCATGTAATAGTCTTTCTTTTTCATACATTTGGATTTATTAATTTATTTCAAATAGCGCAACGTGCTCATGTCCACAAAAGATTATATTTATACGTATATTGGTGTAATTTAATTACATATATTTAAATTAATTGATATTGATGAACCTGCTCGTTACTTGGTATGAATGGTGTGAGAAAATAAGATTTTAAGCTTTTTAGATATATTTAATTTCATAAAGGTATTGTGTGTTTCTTCTTTAATAATATTATTCTACTGTTTAGAACTTAAGTGAACAATTAATTTTAAAATGTTTAATTTCGAGGTTATTGTGTTAATCAGAATTTCAGACACTAAAAATTTTAGCTTCATGAATGTGTGATTGTGCGATATCGCGGAATGTGCTCATAGGAGCATTGATAATAGTGGAGTGGAGGGTATGAACGACGAGCACGTGGCAGCGGGCGCGCCAGGCCACGGCGACGGTGCATGGCAGTTTTCTGGAAAAATTGACAAAAGTAGAACACCGGCGGTGGCGGCGGCGCGGCGCGCGGCGGGCAATTCGCGAGGTTCCGCGCGCATGTGTGGCGACAGGCGCTCGTCGCGCTCGCGGCGCGCTCGTGTGCGTCAAGTGAAGGTCGAATATTTTGTCCCTACTCTGCGGTCTATTGGTGTTCACGAGTCGGCGTTGTGATAATGAGGTGCCGTGGTCCCGCTCGCTCCGGTGGCGATGCGCGTGCGCGGAAAGGGACGGCCGGCGGACCGCGCTTACGCCGGAGCCTCCGCCGGCGCCGGCGCGGCCTGCCCTCATCAGTCTCCCCGCGGCGGGGAAGCAGTTCGCGTGTGCGCCTCTGCGTCGCTCGGATCCGCGCTCTGCGGGCTCCGACCGCTCTGCGTCGCACACGAATATTTTTAGATAACAGCGCGAATAATTTATTCGCAAGTTAGTGATCGCGCACTTTTGCGGATGTCGGTAGCGGCGCATGCGGGCTCGCGTGCGGCGGTGTCGGCCGCTCGGTGCGGTGGTGTCGGTCGGGCTCGGCCGCCGCTGGCAGAGACGTCCCGATAGGTAAGCTGCGCACTTCCTGCGCGCGCGCCGCCATGTTCGGTTTCGGTTGGAACGTCACTTCCGCCAAGGCCGGAACCGGCGCTCGTCTGCGCGCGTTGGAGCCGGCGTTGCTGCTGCGGGGGCTGCTGGCCGCCGCCCGCGCTCTGCTGGCGGCTCGGCCCGCTCGCCCGCCAGGTCAATGAGCGACGGACGGCTCTCGATTCATAAAATGTCGGTCGTTCCATTCACGCCGCGGTGCGATGCTACGCCAACCGCTCACTCGTGACCCTCGCGTCTTCGAATATTCATGTCTCCTCGATAACATCGTAACCTCTGACTTCTTTTCGTATTATCAAAATGTTTAGTGAGCGCCATTGACTGAAACCGGACTTCGTGCTGTGCACTGGAAACACAAGTGACAGTTCAACCGTCATTTGATATCCGTTAACTGTGAAAATTTTGTGAACAGTGATAAATAAAAATGTGATACATTATCCAAATCAATGGAATGTTACCTCCAGTAGCGTAAGATTAGATTTAAATTTTATTGAACTATTTTGCACCTTCTCTTTTTTTTCTAACATTTTTACATCTAATCTTTCAGGCACTTTCTAATTTTAAATACTCATCATAATATGCTAAATATCTCCAATAATTTCAATATTGTAAAAAAATCAATTTAACATTTTTTTTAGTTTCTACCCACTTTAACATTAATGCGAATTTTCATATTTTACATAGTGTGCACCTCTTTTTATCATAATAGTACAGAGTGTCAGGTGAAGTTTATCATTTATCAGTGACAGAGTAGTAAGAGTGAGTGTTATTTTTTCGCGGGTGATATGAAACAATGGCGTGCGAATAGACATCGGCCGGTGCGGGGCGCACGCCAGCCAGGCGTGACGAAGCCAGTTTCCGTCTAGTCGGTATCTAGTATCAAAGGAGCTGTTATCTGGACTACCCTCGCTGAGCAAGCCCATCCCTAGCACTTGTTTATGTCTCACTCCGCTGCTTGTGACGACGCGTCACTTTTCGCGCAAAATGTTCTCGTAGCGCCCGCACTCTCTGTTAACTTGTCAAACGAGTAAAAAGTATTGGACTTTTTTTATGCAATATAAACTTTGTCCTATATATATTATTTTTTATTTCAAAATATTGTAGTGAGTAGTTTGAATTTAGATTTAAATTGAAAATGAAATGAGTGTTCTAAGTAATAAGTGTTGCAATATTAATATTGATTCAAAATATAAACTTGTAAATATCTACCAATACTATAAATTCTAATGGCAGCAAGCAACGCTGGTTCTATTTGTTTGTTTAATAAATTTACCGTTACTGACATCAGTTGATAAAAGTTAAAAATTTTCCATGAAATAAGAACCCATTGAACACAGCTATCATAATTTGAGACAAGTTTTTTTTTACTCATTCGCTTATTAGCTACGTAGGTATTTGCTGTCATTGTTAGGTTTTTATATTTATTAAACAATAATTTGGAGAACAAATAATGTCGTTCTTCCGGTAAAGCACTTAGCTGGCGAGACTTGCAAAAAATAGTAGATATACCTACTGCTTTTCAGTGACGTTATTAGCTTTAGGTAGACATAGATGAGACATGGCATAGAAGTATGCGAGTAGGTATATGGCTACGGTCCATGCTAGATTAAAGCGAGTGCGTAATGATAGATGAGTCAGGTGGTGTCGACGTCAGTCCACGTGTGACCACTGACTCACAGCATCTCTGACGTAGTGGCGAAGCGCCCTTTCCGCTCCGATATAAACTTACGCGGTTACTTATATCGCGTTCGCCGCTCAGCTGATAATTTACACAATTATCCACTTTAGAAATGTCCTCTCTATTTGAAAAGAGAACGCGGGTGACACATTCGGTCGGCGACGCCTACGGCCCGTTTGTGCGTGGTGCGCCTCCGCTTCCGGTACAATACTCGCAGCGTGGGCGCACATTTCATAAGCATTTCCTTCGCGGCACTTCCTCCCACCGAGGGATATGCCCTCCACATTGAAACTAGCCATATCCATCGAACGCGACGTGAATCGCAATAGTGCGGCCGAAAAGTCACATCACATCTTTAAATTGGTCAGGCCAGACATGATTGTATCCGCAGTTATGAGAGACCATTTCGTCATTCACGATTGCATTCAACTGGGCCGAACAGTGCCCCGCATAATCTCCGCTAGAAACCTCTGATGGTCGGTTTCCGGTCGCTCGGTCTCGGTGCGCTATGCGTCCCGGCCCGCAGCCCCACGATAAGCCATTAAGGGTCGCTTCACAAAAAGCGATCATTACAAAGGATGTAAAGACTGCACCGGCGCCGAGCCTTCCCAGAATTGGGGCCATTCTTATTTCGCGCTCCCGCCTTATTCACGGCCTTTTTTTGTATGGTCTTGGTCATTTTTTTGACGGGAGCGGTTCTCTTGTGAGAGATTCGAGGAAATGGCTTATTGGGTTTCGTATAGGACGGCTTATCTCGGGGCTGGTATCGGGTCGGCGAGCGGGCGAGGCTCGGAGCCTGGGAACTCGCGCGCACCGTTACGCGCCGCGCCGCATTCCAACGGACCATTTACATGTCATCAGCGATGTCGTGCGCCGCCACAACTATTCATAGACACTATTTTCTTCACTCCCAACGTATTATACAAAATCAATGAAAATGTAGTTGGTTTATAAATACACACAATCACTTTCTCATCGTCTACAAGGACTGTCTGGCCCAAAATAAAAATACTCTTTCCAACATTATATTGCATCGAAGAGTTCTTGGCAATCAGTGTGAGCTTCACAGTCTTCACGATTGTTATTTATATCTTAAATTAATTAATAATGTGCAATGCAAAGAGTTTGCGATTACACTTATAGAAAGAAACATATTACTGGATATTTTTTGGACCAGATAGTTGAAGTAAATTTTCAATAAAACTTTCGTCATGTGATATATTATTACTTTTTGTATTATGTACCTATTAAAATCTCTTGTATTTAAAGTATTTTCAGACACAATTGCTGTATCTATTATACATTTATATTGCAAAACACTGTTACATACATCGTCTGACCTAATAACCCAATTTGCAGTAAGAAATTAAACATTTACTTTTAGTAATATACTGAGTGTTTTCAGATATAATTTTGTTTTACATACTTTGCAAATATGTAATAATTAATGTTTACTGACTACTTAGAAGTATTTTAATTTCCATATAGGAAGATTAATAAGAGCGTTATAACTTTGATCAAAGTTATTTGATCTAACGCCATTTTATCAAAGTTATACAAGTTGATTTTTTATTGCTGTATTTTATTTAATCTATATTATAATACGTACGACTAACTTACGAAGACTAGAACGAAGGAAGAATATTAAGTCAAATCGTACAAACTAACTTATGAAAAACTGTGGTGTGATCTTATGAAATAAGTTTGTAACTTTACCAAGTTAACACAGAATGTTGAGTATTTTGTTACTTTAAAGTACCATATAATTTTATTATTTTGCAAATATAGATATTTGTCGTTCAAATCATATAAAATGAATTATAACATATTCCATCAATTAATTATTCATAATTACAGCATCAGCCACGTAAGCATTTTCAAAACTAAACATACTGAAAAGAATATAAACAAGACATAAATTTTACTTTCGTGTTTATTTACTTTTATTTTCTTTGAAAATTCTGTGTTAGCTTGGCAAACCTAACTAAACTATGCAAATATGCATAAGTACAAAAAATATTCACAAGGGCATTATTTTACTAACTAATAATTATATTACATAATAGTACGTATATATATAAGACGTAACTTACCCACGGGAAAATAATTAATTACAGCAGTAATACTATAATTTTTCGCACAACAAATAAACTTTTGTCGCAATATACGATATTCTCACTCATTGTCTGACTGACTAACGCTATTCTTGTGCACTGGGAGAATAATGCTCAGGGTAATCGTTGGGGACTGGGAAACTTACAATTTGACACTTAATGCTTTTGAATTTTGATGTCTTTTGCGTTTTTTATTAACATTGATTTTTGTCTGTACCAAATCTTTTCTTGTCCAATGTTGTTGCATTATTTCTCAAGTGTCTATTTTGGCTTTTTCAGTTGATGCAGTCATTTGGACGTGGTCATCGAAATCAAAGAAGGTATCAACGTCAAGAGTCAAGTCTGGGAAAGGGTGAGATTGGCATCTTCCAGGTGCCTTGGATTACTGTTAATGGATCAAGTTAACATGGTATGTACAATTTTTGTTCCGATAAATAAGGGTAGAAAATCGGCGTCTGATTTTTTTCGATCATTTTTCGTTGGCAATAGGCCTAATGACGACATTTTTTTCCGCAAAAATGATGTATATGAATGACGTAACCAAGAATTTATACCACTGTGGTTCAGTTGCTTTCATATCGTCAGTCAGTCATTCGTAGAGTCAAATGGGCAAGATTAAATAGTTTCCTTTTGATGTTTGCAAGATTCGAATTGTTTAGTTCGTTCGCAAGGTGTCGCTACTATCGCTGATACGAGTCAAGTCACAATCAGGAGCACGCTCGCTGCGTGTGCGCACCGCGAGCGCCGAGCAATCAGCATTAACCCGAAAGCGGACGTTAGTAAACATTCTAACGCGGTATTTGCCTTGTTTAGGTGCGCGCGCAGGTCACGGGCCCTTATTGAGGCCAAAGGGAAGTTATAAATCTGTCCGCGCGAACAATGGCGCGATAAGGTGCACCTTGCGCATGCGTCGATAGCGTTGTTCCTCCCGCGCCCCTGCTCCGTGCCCTCACCCCGCTGCCCGCACCCAAACACTCTTTAACAAACTTCAAATCCAAACATGTTCTACCTAAATGTAGGTGAGACCATTCCTGTAAGGAGAGAATCACACCATTTTAAAGCCAAATTATCTGCTTCACTGCTAACTATCAGACAAGTTTTGTATGCACAGATGCCCCTTCAAATGTTTCTAAAGCATGTTATACTTGCTTCCTAACAAGACACCCTTCATTTATTGCCCTAAGGGCCCGCTGCGTTCTTAATTCAAAAATATGTCCCCCTTGTCTGCTAAGGAACACGATACGAGCGAAACGTCACCCGCGTTCTTAATGTGTCGTGAGGCAGAAGCACGGTTTTTATCAGTTCTCAAATAGTTGCTATGTATTTGGAAGTTCGGTTAGAAACAGAGGTCGTGCAAACCTTATCGGTCATTGACCTTCGCACCTAAAGCGAGCCTCACATCTCGCTGGGCGCGCGCGCTCTCTACTAAATTTCAGGGTATATCGAGTAGCTGCCAACGTTTCGCAGTCCAATCTGCGCGCAATTTACAAAAGACAATTGAGTCATAGAGTTTCTGTAAAGACATATGTACGTATGTACGTTAAGTATGGTGGCTATCCCATGGTATTACCTATTTCTAGGACAATTCTCAAGGAACTCCATTTGCTCCTTTACTCGACATTTTATAACATTGCAGAACAATGACAAGTACGTACATACTTGCGAGTACACCGAAATCCGATCGACCTTGCCGCGTTCGGACTTTGAAACATGTATGTCATACATATTTGGCCGGGAGGGTCGAGGTTGGAAGCGATTTGTAATGTCACCTGGACGTCAGGTAGGCGCCGGCGCAGCCTTGACCCGTTTCCCTGCGCCGGCGCACAATGGGCTATTCTGCGACATCCGAGCCGACACCGGATCGCCGCTCTCCACCCACCCCGCGATTCTCCCCCCCTCTAACTAGATTACGCGCACTTTGTCTGCCTTTGTACATTTTCTGTATGATTACACTCACGTTTTGCTAGATATTTTTATGCCAATTATAATTTTACAAAGTTTATATCTTTAAAATCGAATCGATTTTCAAATTATCTGCACCGTATTCAGGAAAAAATTATTTGCTTTGGTAGAGTTTCAAGACCTGGGTAATCACTAATTGGATCCCAAAATGCGTCCTTTTTACGCCCATTTTAATTTTCCAAGACTTTTGTC
Organism: Scrobipalpa costella; assembly: GCA_949820665.1. Classification (NCBI taxonomy): domain Eukaryota; kingdom Metazoa; phylum Arthropoda; class Insecta; order Lepidoptera; family Gelechiidae; genus Scrobipalpa; species Scrobipalpa costella. Next base: position 9,106,887 of record OX463310.1, on the reverse strand, counting down.
GGTATGTCTTTGAAAACCAAAGTTTCCAAATTCAATACAATGTAGAGTTCCAGGAACTGAATTTATATTCATTCATTTATTATTTAAAACTGACTGGATCCCAGAATATGTCCTATCTGTTACCAAGATTCTATGTACGTTTTACGTAACAAATGTGATCGGTCGAAGAAGTCCGTTGTAATGAAGTTGGCGGGACGATAACCGAAATAATCGTGCCAGAGGAAACTCGGTCATGTTAATATGTAATTAGAGGCGCCACATTGCGCAGGGTTGGCAGCATCTCATTTTATAACGTTTTTTTTTTATGTACTTCATTTTGGATAGCCACAATTTACGATATTTTTAAAGCTCTTAGATTGAAATAAATGCTCGCCTAATATTTGGAAAGTGGTATGATCAGAAAAGTGACTAATAAGAATAATGAATGGGTCTTAGCATTTTATTCATCACTCATTCAAATCATGCACAGAAATCTTGACTGCGGTATAGGTTGAGTCGCTTTGGGCGTTAATAAGGACTGCTTATTTATGCTGTCCTCTTCTATGGATATGAATTTCATACAAAGTCATCATCATCTCTGCCTCCTAATCTAGGGGATTGAACAAGGGTACTTGGTTTTTACACAGAGCGACAGCCATCTGACCTCCGCAACCCAGAAGGGAAACCAGACCTAATCCTAGATTAGGTCAGAGTTTTCAAGCAGCCAATGCTTAGCACTGGCCTCTGAAATGGCTTAACGACTAATATCTACGGTATTAAACGATATTAGCCGGGACCAACGGCTTAACGTGCCTTCCGAAGCACGGAAAAAGCACCGAATTAACGTACATATGAAATTCGAAAACCGAAAAACACATTGGTACGTGGTGGGATTCGAACCACGAATTTCATACAAAGTGTACTGTCAGATATATACCTAGTCGCAGATAAGGAATAAATGGCAGCCCTGTAAGTGAAGCTAACAAAATTTGAGGGGCGTCGCTGGGGCCGCGCGTGCACGTCGTTGAATAAAACATGTCGCCGCGCCCGCGCACCGGCGCCGGCGACGACGGTGACGTCGATGTTGACCACCGGTACACTGATAAACAGAAAATGTTCGTGCCTATCGATTCTATAATTAAAAATGGCTATTTATCAGTTCATATTATCGAGCCACGTAGAGTATCATCAACGGTTTAATGATTTTCATAATGTTTTTAACAATATGTTTCGACAAAGGAATCTATTTCAATTCAAGATCTAATAACTTACTTCGCTGGCTAATCAAATAAATATAAAACTAATCTAAGGCTCGTATTTAAGAAGCGATATGAAACTTGAGAGCATTATTAAGTATGGATTTGACAGGCCAGTTTGTACTGAAACGACATTTCTGATACGAACTCAAACTCGCTGTCACTCATGAGGGCTGAGTATAAATGCGACCCTAAAACAGCAAGACCAGTATAAGTTATTTATGTAAAATAGTAATCCTATGTCCAATTTACGGGATTAAATGATGATCCAAAAATGAGTAAGCTAGATTTTGATTACATTTATTGCCTAAGCCACAATAAAAATAGCTGTCGATAATAATACGTTAATCTATCTGAAACTAAAGATAATCTAAACGTTGTCTATAACAAAAACATTCGAATTGAATGTCGAAGTAAGCTTCTGCCGAAAGATTGGCCAATGAGTGTCTGTTTGGAACAATGGGCAACATCTTGCGCCATCCGGGCATCGGGTGAGCCCCCTGAAACATTGGCCAAGCGCAGACAATGGCGCCAACGCTCGCTGAAATTATCGCAACACATACATGTAATCACGCCTTTATCTCTAATAGGGTAGGCAAAGCGTAAACGACCTAAACAAAGGTCGTTCCGCCTCGTCTGACAAAGTTTTGATTGTTATTTAAGATGAGATTTGTAGGTATATTGCTGTAGTAACAGGTTGCAGGCCCATCGCCTAAATTACAATATACTGAAACTTTCGGATTCCTTAGCTGGTTTTTACAGCATGCCCGGGAGGAAATGCAGCTGGCACATTCTATGTTTTTCTCTCGTTTCCAGGCCGTCATGGAAGTAATCGCAACACACACATGCTAATCAAGCCGATCATTTTAAAGTAAAAATAGTACACGACTACAGAATAGTTTTTTTTTTAATATACAACGTGTAAAAGAAAGGAAGGGTATATGCATCGAAAAAGGTGCGAATTTACCCATGAAATGAACAACTTTCCTAACAAGGAACATAGTTTAAAAAACGAAAAAATCCAAACTTCCATGCAAACTGCATTAGCTGATAGCGCATTTAGGGCCGTATTTGTAATCAGCTCTCACGAGTGACAGAGAGTTCATAGCAGAAATGTCATTTCAGTACAAACTGGCCTGTCAAATCCATACTTAACATTGCTCTGAAGTTTGATATCGTTTCGTAAATACGAGCCTTAGTATGGGCAGTCAAATTTTTGTTTTAGTATTTCGACCTATGTTCATCAGGACAAGTTGTTCAGTTTCATGGGTAGAGTCACACCTTTCTCGATGCATATACCCTTTTGTTACACGTTGTATAGGCGGCGCCAACAAAGAATCGAAAACGTACACAAATATCGCTCGTTTTCGCAATAATTACACGTGTTGGCCAAAATTCCGCTTGCCTATTTACATTCTTGCATGAGAAACTATAACTCGATATTATTTTTTAGTAAACGTCATTCGCCGGTCATTCGATCCGCCGCTCGGAATGTCTACTCCGTGTAAATAAATGCGCTTGCGCACTGAGGAGAATGCGAAACGTCTGCATATCCACTCGCGAAAGCAACTTCCAAGAATACATACATACAATCACGCCTTTATCCATGATGGGGTAGGCAGAGCGTAAACGACCTAAACAAAGTTCGTTCCGCCGAGACTGACAAAGTTTTGAGGGTTATTTAAGATAGATTTGTAGGTATATTACTGAAGTGACAGATTGTCAGCCCATCGCCTAAATTGCAATATACTGAAACCCTCGGATTCCTTAACTGGTGTTTACTGCATGCCTGGGAGGAAATGCAGCTGGCTCGTTGTATGTTTTTCTCTCGCGCTCCCAGTCCAGCATGGAAGAAAAACAAACTTCCAAGATACAGTGAAATATTCACTCTGCCCCCGTTTCTATCTCACTCATTCAATTAATACACAATACCAATGAAATATGTCAGTCAATAAATAAGAAATCAATAATAACATGATAATAAATTAATAACAATCCATCATTCTCCGTCGAACAAAACATCGTAGCAAGTTCTACGAGGTGCTACGAAAGTGCTACGAAGTCGACCCTAGACCATTACATGGCTATTATCTATAGACAGTAGTCAATTATCGTTACTTAACAGTACCGAAAGCTATATTTACATGAGTGCATAATCGTGATGTACAGTTTAATATGCAAAATGTGTGAGTTAATTACGATGTATGTATGCGGGACGCGTCGGGCGCCCTCAACAGGGGTGCCTTGGCGCCTTTTGATTCACATTTCTTTTATCAAAGGCTTTCTCTTGTGACCATCTTTTAATCTATATTTTATTTTACTTGTTTCCTTCATTCTGGACTGGGAGCGAGAGAAAAACAGAATGTGCCATCTGCAATTCCTCCCGAGCATGCTGTAAAAACCAGCTAAGAGATCCGAGGGTTTCAATATATTGTAATTTAGGCCTACAAATATATCTTAAATAACCCTCATAACTTTGTTAGACGTGGCGGAAAGATCTTTGTTTTAGATCGTTTACGCTCTGCTTACCCCATTAGGGATATATACGTGATTATATGTATGTATGTACTATTGGGTTTCTACTTCCTTATTTCGGGATCCTGTAGGGTAGTTCACCTGCAACTTTATACCGAGTTTCGATACTACCCGATAGATATATCTCGATAATTTAAGTTACACTTCCGACAACCCTACTGGGTTTGATCACGTCTTGGCCATTAGCGTTCTGGGCTCACGGAACACTCCCTTAACATGCCTTGGGCGATTATGATTCGGTTGTCAGTCTATGCGTTTCGAATTATAAGCACTGATTACGCCTTTTGGGCAATTAGAATCGTGTCTACGATGGTGTCATCGGATTTTTGTGTTGTAGTAGGCTCATGTTAACAGTCATTTGCTTTGAGGGTCAAAATAATAGGGATGTTATATTTCAGAATAAGGATCAAAATAGATATTTGCACCTTAACTTGCAAAACATGCAATATTTCTTGTTTGTTAAAATTTTCAATTCAGAGAATGCTTGCTTCTGAAGTCAGGCATTACAAGCTAAAATAGCTACTGGAAAATATGATGAAAAGCTAAAAAGCCTAACAGGCAGAACAATCACGTGTCCATCCATAAAAATGTCTCGAGACTTCAACGCCTTTGAACATAAAACATCGAATGCTGGCCTGGAAGCGAGAGAAAAACATAGAATGTACCAGCTGCATTTCCTCCTAGGCATGTTGTGAAAACCAGCTAAGGGATGTGAGGGTTTCAGTATATTGTAATTTAGGCGATGGGCTGACAACCTGTCTCTACAGCAATATACCTACAAATCTATCTAAAAGAACCCTCAAACTTTGTCAGACGTGGCAGAACTATCTTTGTTTAGGTCGTTTACGCTCTGCCTACCCCATTAGGGATAAAGGCGTGATTATATGTATGTATGTCAAAGAATAAAACATGTTTTCCTTCATAGAAGGGAAGCCTTACAGCGCACGAGGCACCGGTGGGCAGCGATGACGCGGCCCTCATTAACGTTGGCGCACCGTCTGAATGCGCAACGAGTTTCCGATGCGCGATGCGCCTGCGCACACACTCGATATATTTCGGTAATTGCCCCGAGATACTATCGCGCTACTTATTAATTATGAGCCACGGAGCCGCGCATTTATTGACCTTATCTCCGGTGAGGCTTGCGCTTTCTTTACCTGCTTATTCGTTAATGAGGGGCAAGACAGCGGAACGGCTTCGCTGGGAACTCCACCCCTCTCTCCCCGCACCACCGATTAACTTATTACTGGCTATTTTAAGGATGACGTAGGTAACTGTTTTTACACAATCATTTGTGAAATTTCAGCTAAAATCTGCAAGATGGGCGATCTTTCCGTGACGTAGGTTACTGTTTTTAACTGATAATTGTGCAATTCAAGAAAAACACTGCTAATAACAAAGGAGCGACCAATTCTAAGAAATCTGTCTAGATGCTCATGTGAACACATGATACACATTCGCTTTCGAGAATTCTTTTTGGCGCGTTCTCAATCAGGCGGAGATTATAGAGAAATCCCTAGCGAGGTGAAGGGCGTTCGCGGCCGACGTCAGCGGACGATGCGCGTCATCGCGCGCGATTTCTACGCGGTGACGTCGCTTTACCAGCTACAAACTACTTACATGGTTTATACTATTACTCAGAATTCTTTTATAGCCTTGTGAGAAATCTGAGATTATATTTTTTGTCCCTTTTTGGGTTATTGCTCTGCCTTGACTGTGCAACATTCTCTTGGTTATGTCACCAAGGAGGCAAGGATATGCGCAAACCAGTCGAGCAGCGGGAGGCGGCGCATGGCGCATGCCGCATGGCGTTACATCACGCCCGAGCTGCAAGTCGCCGGACGCATCCGCACGCCCTGCACCTATAAATAGCGGCGGCGGTCCCTTAAGGCGCAGCGTTTCCGGGCTGGAAGTGTGTCGCTTCCGCCGCGAGCGGTCGTTGACGCGCGTGCATTGTCGCACATTCCCCGCCGGCGTCGCCAGCGACGTTTTTAAATAGAGGGCCGATTACTAGCGTCTGGCCGCGGCGCCGGGCGCATGACCGCGCGAAAGTGCAGCGCCCGACGCGTCACGGGCTATTTGCGACCGCCGCTGGCCACCGAGCGCCGACCGAGCTACTCGCCACTCGCTCCCACACTCTGCCAGCCGAGCTAGACCAACCGCCAACTACATCACTTAAGACCTCAACCTACTATCGGCATCAACGCCTGTCTCTGCCTCTGAAACAACACCCCACACCCTGCTTCCAAATCGAGAAACTATGAATATATCACGATTGGCTAAAAATTGCACCTCGTTGATGTCTTTTGTATGAAAACTTTGCTATGCATGCGACATAGCTTTTCCAATTAGATGGACACTACCAAATCGTTTACCGAAGTCTTCAATTATTCTTGAGATTTGATTTAGTATACCGTTAAATGACATCGTGCCTTGCCATATGCGATGACATAATGTCGTAGCTAGGAAAGTCTAGACCAGGACATTCGACAAAGGTACCTAACTTAATTTGCATCTTGACCTAAACAGGTGCCTAACTGTAAGTCACAATCAACTCTTAGGTCTGAGGTTTAAATCCAGGTGTAGAGTTTATCCAGCTCACGATGTTGCGGCTGGTCTCAGGTCGCGGCTGAATAAATTCGGAGGGAGGCGCGCTGGAATGCGGGAGGCGTGCGAGGCGCGCGGGCGGCGCGGTGGCCCGGCGGGGCGCGAGCGGCGCGCGGGCGGGGGGGCGGCGTGCGACTGGCGCGCGCGCCGCTGTCCCACGGTCGCGCGGCCCCCGCACACCCCGCACCGGCCACTTTCTTTCGCGCCATAAAGGTCGTTTCAAATATTTCGGAATGCTGTTTGGTGACATTTCACCTGCGGGCGGCGGGGAGTGGAATGCAGCCCGCGCCACTCGGTCGCGCGCCGCCTGCGCTGACGCAGCCTCCGCTCGCACCGAGATGCCATTGTTGCTTTTCAGTTTGCTGAAATTGATCAACTAGCGCCGCCGAGGTCAAAAGTTGAATCAGCTAAGAAAATAACGAGTCACGGTGGCCTTATTACCTCGAGAGGTACACATCCTGAGTTAAAGCTCATCAGTCTGCTTTCCACATACATGTGTGAACTAAGTTTCTCCAATTAATAGATTCGTTCCAATAGCAAACAGCAAGCCGGAGAAAGCAGTGCCTGCCGGCGAGGGTCAATGTCCGCTGGAATCCACACTACTGCGTAACATTTACAGAGAAATGTGGCGTAACGCTCTAAAATCTCAAAAACACCGTTCGTTTCCTTATTCTTGGAAGGCTGTGTAGCAGGAGCTGGCTGGCTGTGCTGCGCGGGTGCGTGGTCGCGCGGGCCGCGGGCATCAAGTGAGTCTTGGCCGCGTCGCGCGCCGCTATGAATGGAATGCGGCGGAGGTTGCGCAAGCGGCGCGGCGGCGGCGGCGGCGGCGGCGGGCGGCGGGCGGCGGCGGCGCGGAATGCGCGGGCGCGGGGCGCTGCAGCCTGCGCTGCATCTCGCGGCCATTCACGCCGCGCCGCTGTGTGGTCGGCGAAATAAGTCACCGTTAGAGCCGCGGAATGCTCGCTCTATCTCTATACCTGCGCCAGCTCGCGCTCGCTCCCACTTTATGACATACCACACCGCGCGAGATAAATGCTGATAACGTCGGAGATCTCAATTTGAGACGACTTTACGTTCTCTTTATTTGTCGACCGTGCTTTTATTGCATTTCCACAGAATTTTGATGGTATAATTTGGTACCTAGATCTGATAAGTTAGACATTCCTGGTATGGCCGAGTTCACACCGCTTTCCAATCATCCAATTACCGATCGGTTACGGAATCTGGTAAATCTGGTTGTTTAAAACGGTCGTAAGAATGCCTCAAAGCGAGGAATTCGGACAAACTCTGTGAGCGAAGATAAACGTTGCGATGCGATGCGAGCCAGTTCTTCGTTATGCAAAAATCGAACATTGGCATGAAATCGCTTCATCAGTCCCTGAAGAGTTGGCAAAAGCAATCAAAATGGCACTTTTCGGTGTTGACGAAAGTAGCAGTATTGGTAGGCTAATCTAGCTGAGAATGCAGCTCGCATCCTCAGATTGTTGTAAGAATAATGGTTCGTGTAGGTGTTGGGTGCGCGGGCGCTGCGAGCGGCACTATCAATAGTCGGCGCGTCACCCGCCCTACATACTTGTCGCGACTCCGGCGATAGCGACGCCTGGCCGGGAGCGTTTCGTCACCTCACGCGCTAAATTCCGTTTTTAAGCCCATTGTTCCCGTCTCAGACACAAGCGTGGGTTGTTCTACAACTATCTATACCGATTTCTGAAGATTCGTGTGTAAATTACAAAACCCATCGCCTCTACATAGGCGGCGCTGAAACACGGAAAATTTCTTAATCTACTATAAAATCATGTGGAAGTGTTTGTAAATATCTCAAATTTGGACAAGTATCTCTTGAAGATTCTCTAATCTCTACGCCTGGGATTCGTGGGAGCCCTCGCGTCCCGGCGCCGGCGCCATCCCCCCTCTGCCCCCTCCCGCGGCTTATCCCAGCCGGAGCCGTGAGGCGCGACACACCGCGACCGCTGTTTATTATTCACACGATCCCATTCTGTCAAAAACGCCGCGCTGTAACACTTTCATTCGGACCATTTCTCATTTTATGGGGGCGCCTCAAACGTAACTTCGTTGTTCCGCTGTTTCGACACATATCGGCGAAGTCATAGTTTAGTTTAAAACTGTTATGAAACTAACAGTACTTAAAAATTTAGTCCTCAAATAGCACATGTGTCATATCACAAGTGTAAACATTGTCCGCGATAAAAAAGTAACACATTTGCGCTATTTCCCATAGTTGTCAGCAATTAGGGCGGTGGTGTGCGGGCGGGGGCGGGGGACACGTGTGGCCCACATCGCGCGCCGGATGTGACGTCATGCACCTGCAAACCGACAACACCCAACAAAGAGTAGCAACTCCTGCGCAAATTCCGTCGTAAACGGCGACGTTCAAAACATCTTAGGAAATCCTAAAAAGACTTCTCTATACTTAGAATGATCTAACTTTTTCTATGTGACTCGTGTACGCTATCGATCAACATCATTAGAAAAGATGGATAGGTGCCGTTGTACGCTGGGCACCGGCAAGGCCGCATCGTGCGCACCATTTGTGGCAGCGACAGCGCGGGCGCCCTCTGTTGCCTAATTAGCTGTGCTCCGGCTGCGGTGTGGGTGAGCCCGCGCCATCGCCCGCGCCCGCATCCGCCGCCCTCCCGCCTTCGTTTATTACCATTTTAGTCGCTCTAATCAAACGCAATAATTGTCCAAATGAGATCTAATGAATTTGTTAATGCCCGGCTTAGGCGGACGCCGGATATCGGCTCCCACTCGTAAAAATCACGATGATTGAGTCCAATTTAGTTTTATCTCTACATTACGTTTATTAAGCCATTCCCCCGCTGCGATGAATCTCACACGATTTCGAGCTTAAGCACTCTAAACAATTCAGATACGTGCTGCAAGAGAGATTACAATAAATGGGGCAATCAATCAGATTGATTCCGATCGATGCGAGCGGTTATTGTATCGTCTGTAAAACAATCAGGCGGCAGGCATTGACCATATAACGTTGTGTTACAGATGGTGGACAATTATATGGAAAGGAGGCGAGTTGCGCGCGCGCACGCACTGAGTCAGCATGATGTCATGGAGCGGTAATGGGAGCGTCCCGCGCGTCACCACACCAGTACCAATCATCCCGAGCGAATAGTTCACCCAATCGAGCGATGACAAACCCATTCATATTCCTCCATTGCGCTAACTGCTCTGTTTGGAATTCTTGCGATTCCAGTGCAATTAGTGGGCGTAAGTGCGAATTGTCGGTCCTTTAGCGCAGGTTGTTTCTCTCGTTTTATTGCTGTAAACTGCTTTGTAATTGTTTCTGTAGTGATAAGGTCTTCTTACATGTAAGTATGTATGTATTGGGAGCGGCGTCTTCAAGCAACGAAATGGCAATGATATTTGAAGACAACAAGTGCAAAGAAGAGACACCCGAAAATAGAAGAACTGCAGACGAAGCAGGAAGATTGAAGACGAAACAAGAAAATTAACGAGACATGAAGGAAGAAGAAAGAAGAAAAAGGAATTACGAAACTGGTTTTCATAATGATTTGACAGATTGTTTCCTATTCTGAGATCATTGTGAAAGCTGATTTTGTTCCTGTATCGACGATAGAAGACAAGAGAAAACAAAATAAGAAGAAGATAGAAGATTCCATCAGCAAGTCAACGACACCAAGAACAAACGCAGATATTTTAACACATATTTTCCTAGTCATGTTATATTATTGTAAAAATACTGTTTTATTTTAAATCTGCAAAATTTCAGTTCATTTCAGAATGTTATTTTAGCCATGTGTGTGTTGAAGATCCGTTAGCTGTATTTATTGTATTTACCTGTTAAATTACTTTAACACATATTTTCCTAGTCATGTTATATTTGCAAAAATACTGAGTTAAGCCTTGAATTGAACTGACTGATACTAGTTTTATTTTTAATCTGCAAAATTTCAGTTCATTTCAGAATGTTAAGACGTTAGAATAATTTAAGTTAAGTAAGTTTAGATAATATTCTAATATTATTACATATTATGTACTGGAATGGAATATCTGAAATATTTTAAAGATAAGCGCGCAAAATATGTAAACTTGTGATGTCTTCCAAGATATTTGATTGAGTATATAAGGTTGTATTTAGTAAATTTGACAGCAATTTTGACACAAAGGCATTTTGATTTCATGTTATTTGAAGGAGCTAGATCAAAGCAATGGTATAAATGTTCTATTACCCGTCCACCATAAGGCGGTTGATTACTGACAGGTCATATAAATAGTAGATTTTACGACAAGTGCACAAAACAAGTCATTGCACTAGTCACAAATGGGCTAATATTATTCGAGGACAAAACTGGTTTTGTGCAAGAGTTGTACACTCTGGATTTCATTTCGATTGCGAGGAAAATTTAAGAAAATCTACAAAAATATTCTAAACAATTCATTCCCGCCATTTAAATTTTTTAAACTTTCCATATTAGGCATAGGCTTGAGACCTATACAGCCTACTTATTTTTATAATAATAAATAAATAAACTATTGAACTTGAATTACATTTTTAATATCGTTTTATGTCATTAAACACATATGGCAAATCATTTAAAGTAAATATAATGAAATTACAAGTACTATGAATTAAACAATAACTATATTAACTATCTATGAACTTCTTATTATGTGTGGCTGTATGGCCTAATTTTCTTTACCTTAGAATCTATCCAATTATAGTAGTTACGTTTTTTCCCTAGTCACAAAATTCAATTGCAGCCTACACCCAGCACAAAGTGGCGCTTTCCGAGCATTAGAAGGGAATATGTCATTTTCTGCATACAATTTGTATGAGCTGTCAGTAATCATTTTATGGTGAACGGGGTATAATATAAAGATGGAATGGACTAGGTTTATCTTCCTACAGTAAATATTCACCTACGTTAATAAACCACCTAGTTAAGTTAATATAAAGCAGACAAAAATTTTCATATATTTTTCAGGTTATGACTTACAAATTGATTATGGGATAAGTGTAAATTCGCTTAAATGTGACGATGATAAATCATGTTATGTATCTCTGTGAAAAATATTAAATACATTTCAACAGGGAAACGACGAGTTGTTGAAGCTGGATGGAGATTTATCCGACAAAAACGACAGACGAGATGATATAATAATAAAATAATAATAGCATTTGTTTATTTATCTTCCTACAATAACGCCTTAAACTAATGTTACATAATTTAATACCATACATACAATATTATTGTGGGAGATCTGATGACCAAACTAAGCAAACGCCTGTGTCTTAAGTCACAGGATAAGTTTGATACAGTAAAAGCAAGGGCGGCAGAACGGTGTTTTTTTTTACTGTAGAGGTTCTATCACATTACAAAGAAGCACAGTACAAAGAAGCACAGTACAAAGAAGCACAGTACATACTTGTGCCCCCCAGAAAAAGATCCTGGATCCGCCCTTGAGTATAAGTACAGCCAAACTTAATTCATTGTTTATAATTAGTGTGTCAGTGGTACTGTATGAAGAGTGAGTAACTAATATGATGAATGAATGGAGCGTTGTTCACCATAGTGAAAAGTAGGAGGTAGTTCGAAGTTTATATTTTAACGGTCGACGGCCTGAATGCTCACTCGCCACCAACCAATAAGCTGGAAGCTCACAAATATACCGTACAATCCGTAGGTATCCGCTGGAGTTTATACGAGCATCATTTGTCAGCGCCATCTCTGCAACAAACTGGGATAAACCTACAATACTTTTGAGAGCACACGATAGAAACATCTCTTCCCTCTTCCATAAATTAAAAAGAAAATTCAGACACCGACACTGAAAACGGCCAATGGCCGTATTTTTAAATTACTCGAACTCCAATGCATACGAAAGAGTAACTTTCGAATGCGATTTCGATACTATTTGGCATGCGAATGTTAGTCTTTCGAAGGCGAATTCGATACGAGCAGTTCAAAAATGCGACTCCACAACATCATCATCACTTTACAGAAGTATTTTTTTTGTTAAGCTTAAATAGAAAATGGACGAAAGAACGACCGCGGAAAACATAGGTAGTAAATACTATCGATTCGTAGAGAGCACAACTTAACTAAATCTTAACGAAAATTATTGCCATCCCTTTCTTTCCTCTCAGGAAAGAAAATAACAGATGAATAATTTAGTTCAGATTTAATTTAATTGCCTCCAATGTTATATTTAGTAACATGAAAGGCTGGGAAAAAAGTACCTCAATCTTATTAGGGATGTTCGAATAGATCGAATCTGGAATACTTGGGTACAGACAAATAAACTGAAGAGCCTGAATTGATAAATGTGGATGGAACGAATTAAAGTTTGTAAGAAGGTAGCACGTGAAAGAACGAGGCATTTTTACCAAAGAGATGAAGCGTATCTACCTACTTACAACCACTGTGTACGTATCTATCTATATACCCAAGTAGAACAGTATATAATATAGGTAGGTATTTTATCTTTATTATCAGTGAATAAGAAATGTAATAAATAAATCGTCTATTTATTGATAGCAATCCGTAACACGGTAGGCTGGTATATAATGTAATCTGTATGAGTGATAGTGATACCTAGATACTGTTGGCTACACCCAATTCCGGTAGGTATCGGCTACTTTATCAAGTAAGTAAACTTCCGTTGTTTTTGTTAAATTCTTGACCCCATTTTTACACACGATATCAATCGGAAGAACATTTTTTGTGAACATCACAGCAGCGCCACCACTGTGTAAATGTAAAAGATAGCAGAATTTGCAAATCTTGCCCAGGATCGGATGTATACTTAGTTATACATAGGTAGGTATTTTTTAAACAGATAAATGAGATTAGAGGATTGTGTCTAGAGAGCATTATGGTATTTCAAATGATAGTCATTTTGATTAATGATTAGAAACATTATTTCCTAGTGTGGAAATCCAACCACAATGTAACAATTTCTTAAAATGAAGCGGATAGACCGAAACCAAACCAAAACCAGGATCCTAGAAAGTTGAGTCGAAGATGGTGGTATCGCGCCTATTGTAGGCATGTTCATGTTAGGTACCTACAGCTTTGCTTTGGCAACTTTAGATTCAAAAGCTCAGGGACACTTTAATAGATACCTAGTGACTTCTACTTCTTAGCGAGTGGATTCTCGAGTCAAAAGACCCGATGAACCCTAGTGACTGACATATTTGTTTATATCTCCGCTTCCACTCAGCTAGCCATCGGCTGGTTTAATGCTGACCTGTGTATTTCATTCCAACAGGCCTTCAGGTTTAGGACAGCTTAGAAAGAGCAAAGTGTCAAGAAGTGGTAGGTATTTGCGCATTAGATGATCATTTTTTAAATTAACAAATGTCTTCAGTTAAAACAACAAATCTATTATATCAAGTAGTTTATTTCAGCGCCTATCGAAATTCAGGTAAAACTTCAACGTAGATCACCCAGAAGCCTCAAAAAACACTAGCATTTTCTACACCCTTGAAGACGGAACACAATAAGCAGACGCTTGGAAGGTTAGAAGCTAAGAATAGCCCTGCGGATTCTGCTGTAGAGGATTGTCGCTTACTTGGCAACTCATTGATTCCACAACTCATATAGGTATATTAATCAGCAGAAGTTAACTTATCGCTAGGCAAGCCTGTATAGCCATTTCTTGGGGTGGACCGCCCTACGTACCGCCATAAAGTGGATCAGTTAGAATGGGAAATTGCAACGTGATCCAATAGTTTAAGTGTATAGAGCATGTTGCTATTCCAGACCACAAACATGCATGGTAAACAAGTGCTTTAAGTAGCTGATAAATCTACGTAATACGTATAGGGTTGGATAGGAACTATTGAGCAATTAGGGCACGTTTCTCTATGGTCGGGGCTTTCCCCATAGTTAGAATCACAGGATTTTGGTGTATTATGATTTGGGCGGTAGGTTAACTGCCTATCACTACCACATACCGGGTGTAAGGGACAGCGTCCCGCTAGCGATAGGGGTTGCTCAGTCAACAACACTGAACACTGAACGGAGAAATTCTTTCCGGAATTGAAAATTAAAATTGCTTTTTTCATACAAAATGTCCACCTCGATTAGATAATTTGTATAGAAAAGCCAAATTTTTATATCACTTCCTGAAAGAATTTCCTGGTGGAAGTTGTTCAGTGTCATTGACTGTGCATACCCTATCAGTTTGCGAGACGCTGTCCCTTACACCCCATATTACTATATATGTAGACTAGCATCACTACATCAATACACTCTGCTACCTTACCCAAAACAACCCTCAACATTTGTCATACGTGGCGGAAACGGATTTTTAGTAAGCCGCTGACGATCTGCCTACCCCGTAAGGGATACATGCGTGACCGTTTGTAGGTATACAAATAAACTTGAAATAAAAAGGTGTACTGTAATGTTAGCATTTCAGCCTACCAATAAAGCATGAGTGTAGTTATTGTAGGAACATTAGTATGTAGGTATTTGGAAATATGCCTGCTAGTCTGTAGAAGCTAAAAGTTTAAAAGAAGAAGATAACATGCCAAAGGACGTTGGGATTCAACAACAACATGAAAGTAGTCGAAGCACTCGGTAGTACTATTATATATTCTGTGTTTGGAGATCGTGGGTTCGATTCCCAGAAGGAACCCAAAGTTGATCTATTACTCTCAAGCTTGTAAGGACTCGGTAAACCGTCGATTTCGGTTGCTGTCTCGGATAGTGGTAATTAGTTATACAAAATATGTCGGAGACGGGTGCATAAAGGTACTCGTCGAGGTTGGACTGCAGTTCGTGGCAGTCGCTAATCAGACTTGAACAACTAGAACTACACGCTGCAAGTCCCGTAGTGTTCCGATTCGAACTCGAGAGACAATGTGTGAATTGTTTCGAGTTCAAATCGGAACACTTCGGGACTGGGAGAGTGCAGCGTGCAGTCCAACTCTGATTAGCGAATGCCGACTTACGCTGCCGAGTCCACATGGACTAGTACCATAAGGTCTCGGCGCGGCGTGGAGTTGTTATCCAAACAAAAAAAATAACATAAATACTAAAAAAGTCTAGTAGCCAAACCAAAATTAAAAGAAAATTATTCAGTGTGCTTAATTTTCAAAGCTACAGCACCATACTTGTGTAAGAGTGAAAAAAAGCCATAGCTCCAGACGATTTTGAAATTTAAACTGACGCTAAAATTGTACAAATAAAACGTACAATGACAGCTGTCACTTCAGTGCTTGCTACGTTTTGAGGTTATCTTCATGTGATTGTGTTTACTAGCGAATAAAAAGTATAATTTAACGTTTAATGCAGTCGTAAATATTTTTTTAAGAAAGAACATATTGCTTTGAACGAAAAGAGTGTGCGTCCAGGCTCAAAATGGATATGGAAACCCAACAGTTCGATGCCACTCTCGGTGGTACAGAAGAGCTACCCTATTCAGCTAATAGTTTAAAATTTGCTGCCTCTAGGAGCATAGAAATAGCAGCAATGACTGAAAGCATTCTTCGTCCAAGCACCACTAAGCTTATTTTCCAAACTTTGCCTGTTCACATGCGTCGGCGCGTCATGAGCCACAACTGTAAAAGGTTACCTCGTAAACTTCGGGAAGGACACATGGAACAGCTTAAAAAGAGCGGTCTGCCGCCTAAACAAAAGCGGCCTCCACGAAAATACCGCAGGCGCCCTGGGAACCTGCTAGAGGAATACAATCGTCGTCAAAAGATAAATGTTTGGTTAGAAACTCATATATGGCACGCTAAAAGGTTTCACATGACTGAAAGATGGGGTTATAGACTAGCAAATGCACCCTGTGATAAAGCCTTTAGAGCTTGCTACAGGGCTAGCTCGGCTCACTGCCTCTTACAAGATATTTCATATTGTATTCCAGTTCAAATCACTGGTACTATTGATGACATCAAAGAAATGTTTAGTAATTTAACTAATCCATCTTGCGGCCTTGGAATATGTGCCAAAGCTTTTATTAATGGCAACAGAGAGGGTGATATACATTTGTATGGTATTAATTCTTACCCTTGTGAATATATTGGGAAAATAAACTTTATTTGGGTCCCTAGTAAGACTTCTAAGAGAAGCTTGTGGCTGTTTGTTCACCCTTCACAAGCAGCTCCATTGCAGACAGTAATATCGAACTTGCTGGGATCTAACACCAACAGTCCAATTCCTGAAAAGAGAAAAAAGCTCAACAACTTTTCAGAGAAGATAGACATAAAATTCTTGCCTGGAACTTTTAACAGGTTTCGCCTCACTGGACCCAAAAGCCATGCTGTCTTAGCACACAGCTTGAAAACCATTGAAAATGCTGATAAGATCAAAACTGACTGGTGGGCTTCAGTTTTAGATCTAAATGGCCAGTCACATTTGAAAGAAAAGCATGAGTACTGGCAAGAAATCTGTGTTGCCAACTCTCCATCTCAACTGCCTTCAAGACTGGTTTTGGGACTCATTGTCAGAGATCCCAGACTGAGCAGACCATCAAAACGAACAAAAGCAATGCCAAAGAATAAACAGGTGAATACAAGCTCATTGATAAACTACCCCGAAAATATATCAATCTCTCCTCTCTGGGACACAAGCATTCACAAGACAATCAAAGAGAAAATGCTGACAAATGGTCAGTTTATAGAACATGTGAGCAAAACTCAACTGGTGCCTGGAGAAGTCAGTTTAGAAGACCCAGCACTGCAGAGTGTTCCAATAGTCTTGATCCAAAGACCAGGTTCACAAGATCCAACTTACAAGAAACTTGGTAAGTTATCAGCACATTAATCAATACTGCTGATTAATTTTTCGTTTTCTGCCTACCCCATTTAGGATAAAGGCGTGATTATATGTATGTATGATTAATTTTCCATGCTGGACTGGGAGTGAAAGAAAAACATAGAATGTGCCAGCTGCATTTCCTCCCGAGCATGCTGTAAAAACCAGCTAAGGGATCCGAGGGTTTCAGTATATTGCAATTTAGGCGATGGGCTGACAACCTGTCACTACAGCAATATACCTACAAATCTATCTTAAATAAGCCTCATAACCTCATCAGACGTGGCGGAACTTTTTCGCTCTGTCTATCCCATTAAGGATAAAGGCGTGATTTTATGTATGTATGTATATAATCAATACTGTTTGATACTGCTTATGAAACTTTCTAATAGGTACCAGGTACTTTATTATTTCAATACTGTTTGTTTCCAGGATATGGTTCAGGCTGGGACATAATCATTCCTTCAGGCTATGGCCTACCCTTCTGGCTTACATTCATAATGTTTGGTGGCAGATCAGGTGGACTTCGTGAAACAGAAAGCCTGTCTTTTGAAATGGGAGAGTGTTATCTTCCACCAGACTCCAATGCAGGGATGGAAGAAGAGAAAAGAATAGATAGTGAACTAAGGGAGAGATATTTCAGACTACCCCCTAGTAAAAGAGTAAATTACATAAAACTAGGTGTGAACAGCCCTTTCATTTGTCCTTGGAGAATACTGCTTAATGATTGGAGCCACAAGAATATTGATAGCTTTTTTGTGCTACGAGATTGGCAAATTTTGAACACATTACAGGAAAGCATAGCAAAAAAGAAACCTTTGCCAGATAAAGATAACTTGGCCAACTGTTTAGTAGCTGTGTACATTCAAATGCAAGGAAAAGGCAGTTTGAAACGACACGCGCATATCTGCCTACCGCAACCTGGAGACATATCTAACGTGAAACATTTATATGAACAACATCACGAAGATCTCAATGAGAAGCTTAGAAAGCAGAAGAGAAAACAACACATCAAAGACTTGAAGAGATGGAGGCGACAGCGGATAAAGTTGAAGAAAGGCAAAAGCAAGAACATCGTAAGTGTCTAGTTTACAATTTATTTGAAAATAATGTCATGAAAATATGATCAGTTTTTAATTTGGGTTTTTTGTTTTCAGAATAATGTTCCAAAACGCAGCCAAAATGAACCATCAGAATACGTAAAGGCAATGAGAGAACTATGGCTTCCATCCAAAATAGAAAATGTGCGGCATTCAGCTTCTAGAGAAATTATTGGCTATTTAGCGCAGGGAGCTTTCAGTTTCTCTGAAGCAAAGAGCTGTGGTGTAGGATATATTCCTTATAACGCTTTATATACTCTTTTAAAAAGTGGTCAAAATCAAGTCCTTATAAGGAATACTTGTTCCAGAAAATACAGACTGGCTAACTTACAAATAATAAGATAACTTTAGAAATAAAACATTTATAATTGAAAATAATGTATTTTATTCCTTTGCTCATGAACATTCTTACATAATTAAGACTAACCTACGTTAGGTTCTTTTCCACATTGTGTTGAACAAACTACCAAAAATACATTTTCGTTTCATTAAGTAGTCACAATAATCAAAAGATTGATACACTGTCGTATACACAAAGTAAACAAAGATCAGCGATGCGCCAAACACTAGTAAACAACCAGTATTCACGGTTACTATTACAACTTCTAGTTTCTCACATTTGATTTTGATTATAAAGTCAGGTTAGATTTCGCTGAACGAGGGCCTAACTAATTATGTGACCTATTTAAGCAAATAGTACAACTTATTTTATTAATACAGTACGTATATCAAATCCTACATTACCTACATATTCGGCGCAACACCAAAGTATCAATACAAACATCGATATCACGTACATAAAAGAGTGAAGCTTACTGATATTCCGTTTTGGTTTCAGAGTCAACATTAAACTAGGTGTAAACATCACAAAGAACTTAAATGCTTATTTGTACAACTCGCCTCCGGGGTGCGCGCGCGGCGTATGCGGCTGCGAGCAGCCGGGCGCGGGACTTGTGTCGCGGGCTGTACCGCGGTGGTGTCTCTCTACGTAGCCTTGTTCCCACTCCTATATCTTGGAGCGCTTCCGTGCGATGGCGTCCTCGACGGCCTTGAGTTGTTTGAGCAGCTCCTCGCGGCGGCTGACTGATTTCTTCGCGGACGGACCGCTTAAAGGAGACGTGGCACCGCGCTTTTTTCCTGATTCTGTGTAATAATAATTACTGTATGAAAGTACTGAATTCAAATAATATCTTAATGGAGAGACCGGAGAGAGGCCTTTGCCCAGCAGTGGGACAATATCGGCTAAATAAGATAAGATAAGATAGAAGTCTCGGTTTTCCATTCGTTTAGAGTCACAATTTAACACCGACTGTCGAAGAAAGTTTTAAGATTTTATTTCGGTGAGATTATTGTTGTTTTGGTTTTTATTGTAGTAGTTAATATTCATCCACAAAAGAATAAAACTTAAATATTACCTTTATCACTAAGCACCTCCTTCTTATTCGGAATAGTCACAGCCGCTGCCACAGCAGTCTTAGCATTCATCCTGCAAACAATATATAAAATTGTCTTCAAAATCACGAATACAAACAGATTCAGTGAGTCAGAGAAGCATGAAAAGATGACAAAAGAAACATTTAAAAAGCTTTGTCGATCCCATAAGCAGGTAATTTTATGAAAAATTCTCAACATAATAGCTAAGATGCGTGCTTCGGATACAAAGCGAACCACAGACATACCATTGAACACCCAATAGACACAACATTCAACTTTCAAACATAAACAACAATTAACGAAAAACATGCGCTGTTAGTGTTTAAACCAAATGAAACCATAGGCAAAACAAAAAATATTTAAAAAAATACGTGCGAATGAATGGTATTATTATCTAAAATAAAAAAAAACTGTGTTATGTAAATGTAAAAAAAACGGAAACGTTACACTGCTTATCCTAAATTAGTCAAATATACGCAAAATTCGGTATTATAACGTGTTTACTATCATAATCATTGGGGTGCAGAAAAAGAGCCTCCCCGCGGCGAACCCTGGCAAGAGCTAGTCACCATAACGGAGTGGAGAATCTTTTTACCACGGCAAATGGGCGATTCATGCGAAATAAACCAGCCCTATCAAGGGCTCCCAAAACGGTCATTTTCAGGACCAAGCCAAGGGCTGTTTTCAGAGCCAGCCCTGACCGTCATCACGATTAATATCGAAGGCTTTTCAGATGACAAGTCTATCTTACTATCCAGACTTTGTCAGAGGCACTCATGCGACATTTTGTGTGTCCAAGAAACACACCGTGGTTCTGAACAACAAAGACCACAAATAGCAGGTATGGTTCTCATCGCTGAAATTGAACATAAAAAGTATGGCAGCGCAGTCTTTGCAAAACCATCCATCACAGTTCTTTCAGCTGATTGCATCTCCGTGGGATCGATTGAGTTCATCACCGTCGACCTTGGGAACTGCACAGTAACCTCTGTCTATAAACCACCTAATGAAGACTTCAGATTCATCAAATCGAAGCACTTTGACAATCACCCCTCTAAACTAGTACTAGGTGACTTTAATAGTCACAGTACCACCTGGGGCTACGCGGTTAACGAACACAACGGAGAATCTGTTGAGCGATGGGCAGATTCGCTTGAGCTGGAACTTATCCAAAGTGCCAAACTCCCCGCATCGTTCAACAGTCGCCGTTGGTGTCGCGGTTATAACCCGGACCTTGCTTTTTGCAGTGCGAACATAAGACCACAGTCTATCAAACAACTGTGTTCTCCAATACCTCGAACCCTGCCTGTGATTCAGGTTGTGGCTACCGTAAGACTCTTACAGGTCCCTTTCCAAAGGAGGTTCAACTTCACCAAAGCTGATTGGACCAGGTTCTCTAAAAAAGTAGACCATCAGCTTCTCGACCTTGCTTTTTGCAGTGCGAACATAAGACCACAGTCTATCAAACAACTGTGTTCTCCAATACCTCGAACACTGCCTGTGATTCAGGTTGTGGCTACCGTAAGACTCTTACAGGTCCCTTTCCGAAGGAGGTTCAACTTCACCAAAGCTGATTGGACCAGGTTCTCTAAAAAAGTAGACCATCAGCTTCTCGACCTACCGCCTGAACTTCAAAACTATGACAACTTTGTAAAAGTCATCAGGTCAGTATCCCGCTTGACTATACCCAGAGGCTGTCGAACTTTGTATGTCCCAGGCCTAACATCACAAACCTCTGCCCTGCTAACACAATATGAGGCCCTCTTTGCAGTAGACCCCTTCTCTGAGCAGACCATCTCAATTGGAGAAGAGATTCTTAGACTGGTAGGCAACAGCAGGCAAGAAAAGTGGATGAATACAGTCACAACTATTGATAAGACGGACAATAGTAAGAAAGGACCAAACGACAGCCAATCAAGTAGCACACTAACTGTTACTTAACGGAAAGCGTACTGGAAGACTCCCCAAAACGCCTAAATCAGCCCAACACCCGCAAAAAACATGCAACAACATCAGCATGCCTTTCACACTCACTGATATCATCACAAGCATAAAAGCACTCAAAAATGGTTAAGCTGCTGGCTTAGATGATATTACAGTCGAACAGCTGAAACACCTGGGATCAGTGGCTGTATCCTGGCTGCTAAGCTTATTTAACTCCTGCATGATGACAGCAAAGATACCTAAATTGTGGAGAAAGTAAAAAATCGTGGCCCTACTGAAACCAGGGAAGTCTCCATCTGATCCTAAAAGTTATAGACCGACTACCTACTGTGTCATACCTTCAAGCTTTTCGAGCGGCTAATACTTAACCGTCTCACAGCTACCATTGACCCCATACTCATCCCTGATCAGGCCGGATTCCGGCCGGGAAAATCGTGCACCAGTCAAGTGCTTAACCTCACTCAACACATTGAGGATGGATTTGAGAGGGGTTTGGTCACAGGTGCTGTATTCGTCGACCTTTCAACAGCGTATGACACAGTAAATATCAATAAATTGTTGTCTAAAGTAGCGAGCGCCACAACCGATCCCACTTTTGTGTCACTACTGGGAGTTGCTCCATAACCGCCGTTTCTGTGTCCACTTGCATGGTAAAAAGAGTAGATGGCGCAGTCAGAAAAACGGGTTGCCTCAGGGAAGCGTCCTAGCACCCCTTCTATTTAACATCTTCACGAATGATCAGCCCCAGTACCCTAACTCTCGGCGATACATCTATGCCGATGACCTCGCCCTAATCTGCCAACATAAAAACTTCGAAACCGTGATGAGTACTGAATCTTGCTTTGGAAGACCTTCACACGTACTACGAGCATAATGCTCTAAGGCCCAATCCAAGCAAAACCTAGTCGTGTGCTTTCCACCTACGTAATCGAAAGGCAAACAGGGAGTTGAAAATATCGTGGAAGGGCGTTGCCATCCAGCACTGCAGCTGTCCTAGATACCTGGGAGTAACACTGGACCGCTCTCTGACGTACAAGACCCACTACAAAAACACCAAGCAAAAAGTGAGTTCCCGCAACAATCTACTGCGCCGTCTTTCTTCTACTAACTGGGGAGCAAACCCAACAGTTATGCGCACGACGGGGCTTGCTTTGTGTTTCTCTGCAGGAGAGTATGCGAGCCCAGTGTGGGCTAGGTCAGCTCATACCAGAGAGGTGGGTGCGGAGTTAAACGACACCTGCCGCATAGTGACTGGCTGTCTGAAGCCAACTCCGGTCGGTATGCTGTTTCCTCTTGCGGGAATAGCTCCACCTAGAGACCGTAGAAAGGTGACCTGTTCGCTTGAAAAACAAAAGCAGGAAAGCGACCCGAGACACCCTCTACGGGCTCTCCCCCGCCTTAGGTCGACTACGAAGCCGCAAAAGCTTCCTGCGATCTACACAGCCCACCGACCAAGACCCATCTGACGTGAGGTGCAAGCTTTGGACAAGTGAGTTTCCACATTCACTGTACCCGCCAACGAAAACCTGCCTCCAAGTTATAAAGAACCTTGGCCAATCTGGAGAAGTCTAAATCAGCTTAGGACGCAGGTTGGCCGCGGTAAAGACAAGCTGTGCCGATGGGGGTACTCTAGATGTGGAGAACCATTGCAAACCAGTGCGCACCTTACCAACTGTCCCGCGTGTCCGCCCCCCTGTTCACGCGAGGACTTGCTCGATAGCAACCAGAGAGCCACTACGGTAGCTGCTTTATGGGCAAGCAAGATTTAGCCCGTGTTTCTTGCCGACACGAAAGAAGAAGAGAAGATCATAATCATCATTAGTATACAACCACATTTATTTTTTAGGTTACTAAATAAGCTACGTCCAAACAAAAAAAGACAATAAAAATCATGCAGTTTCTGCGTAAAGGTTCGGTAAAGAACCGATCCAAGTTTTCTACGAATGTGATGCATTCGCGCAGACAGTGAAGGATATACTGCTGCCGATTCTGTTGCAGACACAACTTAACTTATTTTAGTTTGGTACGGTCACTACGCACGCTTAAGCGAACAGAAAAGCATAGCAGTATAGACAGAGTTATTGTTATCCTGTCACTTGTTCAAAAATTTCAACGAGATCCGTTCACATCACGACTTAAATTGACGTAACGCTTCATAGATTTTTGAAGTGACAAAATAATAATAAGTCCGTCTATCTGCTTCTTAAATTTAAGTGCCAGGCACTTGTAGTACAGATTAAATAATAGTTACTACGTAACAGATACATCACTCCCATAGAAAAGCGTAAATACCTACGCTATAATAGCCTACAAAATCTTAATAATAATAACAACAACTGTTCACAGCGAGAAGAAATGTACCATAAGTACCCGCACAAAGGGTAGAGATTGTGTTGCCCGCCGTGCGAGTCACGTGCAAGCGCGTCATCGCGCGAATGCGCTAGGGTTGTACTTTGGTTGTACCTACGAGTATGATGATTATTACTGTAATAAAATGAATGTTGCGAAATAACCATAATTATTTATTTGTCAATTAAATATGTTTAAGTTTTATAAAATGATCAAGTTTTTTCTTTCACTGAATTCTCGGTTATTAAATTTTATGTTGAAAATATCCTTAATCGCGTAAACTGCCTGGTCTAGTGTCTACTGCCATGGACTCCCAATCCGGAGTTCGTGGGTTCGATTCCCAGGGGGAAAACACAAAGTTGATATTTGAGAATTTACCACTGTGATTTTTTCCCCAGTTTGGTTAGGACATTGCAGGATTGTCCGAAAAAGATTTCGGGCTTCGGAGGATATGTTAATTCGTCGGTCCCGGTCGCTGTCTTTGATAGTGGTCGTTACTCAAAACCATGTCAGAGGCCTGATAGTTGTGCTACTAGTCGGTTTAAATACTCTGACACCAGGGTTTTCTGTTTGCTCAAAACGGAACATGACGAGTATGGTTTTATTTTAGTTAAATCTGGTTTACGCCAAATCGTGGCCACTGTCCCCTCAGAGCCAAGCTCTAGGCCTCAACCCTCAAGTTAGGCGAAATGTACACAATGGTTAGCTACAAAGGATCTGAAATTACCGCAGTGCACCCCTTTCACATACATACATTCACGCCTTTATCCCTAATGGGGTAGGCAGAGCGTAAACAACCTAAACAAAATTCGTTCCGCAATTTTCCATTGTTCAAAAATTGTTCCGCGATTTGTAGGTATATTACTGTAGTGACAAGTTGTCAGCCCATCGCCTGATTACACTGAAACCCTCGGCTTCCTTAGCAGGTTTTTACAGCACGCCCGGGAGGAAATGCAGCTGGCACATTCTATGTTTTTCCCTCGCTCCCAGTCCAGCATTGAAGAAACCCCTTTCACCCAATCACAATATCCCCATACGTACTTCCATGCTGGACTGGGAGCGAGAGAAAAACATAGAATGTGCCAGCTGCATTTCCACCCGGGCATGCTGTAAAAACCAACTAAGGGATCCGAGGGCAGTACATTGCAATTTAGGCGATAGGCTGACAACCTGTCACTATAGCAATATACCTATTTTAAATAACCCTCAAAGCTTTCGTCAGACGTGGCGAAACGACCTTCATTTGCGTCGTTTACGCTCTGCCTACCCTATTAGGGATGAAGGCGTGATAATATGTATGTATATATCCCGATGGTGTAGTGGATAGGGCCGCTGCCTCCTAAGCGGGAGGTCGTGGTTCGAATCCCACCACGTACCAATGTGATTTTCGGTTTTCGAATTTCATAAGTACGTTTATTCGGCGCTTTTTCCGTGCTTCGGAAGGCACGTTAAGCCGTTGGTCCCGGTTAATATCGTTAATACCGTAGATATTAGTCGTTAAGCCATATGCGACATATGCTGAGTCACCGCCATTTTCACTAACACGACATAACGCAACAACCACACACATACACCTACACACGTACACCCACAGATACAACACTTTTAAATGTTAGTTAATAATTAGTTAAGCTCTAATCTATAGTTTGTTGTAAATTTATCGTTTGTAAATTTTTGTTTTTGTCATTTAACTGTTTACATTTTCTTTTTTTTTTGTTATGGTATGTCGTGTTGGAAATGAAATAAAGGTTTTATCTATCTATCTATCTATATCAGAGGCCAGTGCTAAGCATTGGCGGCTTGAAAACTCTGACCTAATCTAGGATTGGGTCTGGTTTCCCTTCTGGGTTGCGGAGGTCAGATGGCAGTCGCTCTGTGTAAAAACCAGTACCCTCGTTCAATCACCTAGATTAGGTAGGCCGACCCCGAGAGATACGGGATAAGGCTAGGGAGATGATGTATGTACAATATCCCCATGCACCATGCCGTACCTGGGTCTGGCGGCCGCGTTGATCAGCCTGGCGTGTCTCGCTCGGCGCGCGCCCGAGCTGCCTGACGACGAGGACGAACGAGACTCGCTGTCAGACTCGCTCGAAGATGACGATGATTCTGTAGGTAACAAACACAAACCAGTAAACAAAACTGAGAACACTCTACTATATCAGCCAATAGGACATGAGTCTCCTTTTATCTTGGATTTTACGACACTCTCGAGAAGAGATGGGATGTTCAAATTATATTCTAAACCAACATTGTAGGGATATCTAATTGATTGGGTTTAATAAACACAATATGCCCTAAAATATATAATTGATTGGGTTTAATAAACACAATATGCCCTATAATATCTAATTGATTGGGTTTAATAAAGACTATATGCCCTATAATATCTAATTGATTGGGTGTAACAAACACAATCAATTAGATATCCGTCCGTGTTAAGAGTTAAGTGTTAAGCCCTCGGCCCCGGTCGCTGCCTTTGATAGTGGTCGTTACTCAAACCATGTCAGACCTAATAGCTGTGCTACTAGGCGGTTTCAAAAAAATGACACCAGGATTCATTCATTTATTTATTACAGTCACAAAAACATTTGTGTCGGAAATTACATCATAGAAATTACATAAATAATAAAAAATTACAAAGAAAATTTAACTCAACATCGCTTCGTGGTTAGACTCGAAAACCCATTCGCTAAAAAGAAGAAGAATAAACACATCACACACATTTGAAAACGATTAAAAAAATATATCTTCTAAGTTCTAATTACTTTAGTCTAACAAGTTAACAGAGAATGTTCACATACCCGAGCCGGATCCCGAGGACGAAGACCTGGAGTACTTCTTCCTGTCTCTGTTGCGGCTTGAGGGCTTGGCGCGACCGTAGGGATCGATCTCCTCCTGTGAAAACATACATACATATAATCACGCCTTTATCCCTAATGGGGTAGACAGAGCGTGAACGACCTAAACAATGGGTTTATTATCGTTCCGCCACGTCTGACAAAGTTTTGAGGGATATTTAAGATAGATTTGTAGGTGTAGTGTAGCCAATCGCCTAAATCGCAATATTTTGAAATCCTCGGATCTCTTAGCTGATTTTTACAGCACGCCCGGGAGGAAATGCAGCTGGCACATTCTATGTTTTTTCTCGCTCCCAGTCCAGCATGGAAGAAGAATTTTTGATGGTGATAAATTATCTCAGACGCATGTTAGGCTGTTTATAAACTCATGACAAGGTAGTTAATTGGGTAGTTTGTCGACTCGACAACCCCTCGATAGAAGGGCGCATAAACTTATGGAAATGTCTAGGAGAAGTCTTGAAACTATAGAAGTTCTTAGAATAGTCGGAAAGCAGTAAGAGTAAGATTTTTTTAACATACATACATACATATAATCACGCCTATATCCCTAATGGGGTAGGCAGAGCGTAAACGACCTAAACCAAGGTCGTTCCGCCACGTCAGACAAAGTTTTGAGGGTGATTTAAGATATATTTGTAGGTATATTGCTGTAGTGACAGGTTGTCAGCCCATCGCCTAAATTGCAATATACTGGAACCCTCGGATCCCTTAGCTGGTTTTTACAGCATGCTCGGGAGGAAATGCAGCTGGCATATTCTATGTTTTTCTCTCGCTCCCAGGCCAGCATGGATTTATTTTTTTAAACTTCTACAAATAGTCTTGAAACATCTATAAATAGTCTTGTAACTGTTATTAATAGTCTTGAATATTCTATGAATAGTCTTGAATCTGCTATAAATAGTCTTGAAACTTCTATGAATAGTCTTGAAACTTCTATGAACGTACCTTGTGGCGGTGGTCGATGGGCGGCGGCGGGTTGGCGGAGAGCTGTCGGGCGGCGGCGGGGGAGGGGGCGCGGCGGCGCGGCGCGGGGGGGTTCATGGCGGTCGCACGCGCGGTCGCCATGCGCCGCTCGCGGACTATCACCGACGGGGACAGTCTACAAACGGAACAAACAATAAGAAAACATACATTCTGTTTCCTATACTTGCAGAGTCTACTAACTGAAAATAGTAAGGGAAGAAACCGGATGGATAGAGAATAAGCTTCATACAAATGCTGTTTCTCCAACTGTGACTCCACCACATCTGCGCATGTGCTATTTCAGCGCGGCGGCAGTAAGATACTGACCCTGAAGTTTACAATAAATAAACAAACTTAAATTTAGTTCACAAAGGTGAGCTTATCTCTATAAAGAGATCACTTCCAGCTAACCTGTAAAACTGAATATGAGATAACATATATACGGGGACAAGACTGTACACGCAATAGACTTACATAACATATAACCTGTTGAATTGTTATTCCTTGTGTATTGTCTCTCATTTAACTTGTGTACAATAAACAGTAAATAAATAACCTAGAACCTACATAAACATACATAACTATTACTTAAATAAAATATCCATAATATATAATAAAATAATAATACATACATTTATACAAATTTTGCGATAGGAAGTGCTCTTTCAGTCTTTTTTTGAAAGAGGATATAGATATAGAGGACAGTCTTGAACTGTCTTCGGAAGCTTGTTCCAAAGTTGTGTAGCTCGAACAGTAAAGTTTATTATCTGTTTCAAACTCGTGTCAAAACCTGTTTTGTTTTTTTAAATTTTACTTATTGAAAGCGGTTTTACTCACCTCTGTCTAGAAGAAGAAGAAGCCCGTCTCTTGCGCTGAGCCCCGGGCGAGCGCGAGCTGCGAGAACTGGAATTTGAAGAACTGCGGGATCAGCGGGACGCGGGAGGGGGACACACACACAGGGACAAACGAACACACGCACACAACCCATAGTGTACGCACACGCAGTCACACGCACACAGACAACGGGCATTCGTCCGCACGCACACACATGCAGCCCCAACATGTACGTACGTTCGCACACATACGTCACGGGCAAATAAGCGAACCCCAGATGAATAGAGACGCGCATGCGTTAATGAGAGAGTTAATGAGAGAGATGAGTATCAGAGTTGGAACACCAAACACCGATGTTACAGTTATGAAAGCGAAACCCAACCAGGGGAGAGGGGAGGAAGCGGAAAAGTTTCCAATTAGTTTCTTTATCAAATTTTCTTGTTAGTCCGTCTGTCAGTAAAAAAAAGGGTCGTATATTTAAGTAATCATACATACATATAATCACGCGTTGATCCCTAATGGGTTAGACAGAGCGTAAACGACCTACACAAAGGTCGTACCGCCACAAAGGTTTAAAAGTTATTTAAGATAGACTTGTAGGTATTGCTGTAGTGGCAGGTTGTCAGCCCATCACCTAAATTATAATGTATTGAAACCCTCGGATCTCTTAGCTGGTTTTTACAGCATGCCCGGGAAGAAATACAGCAGGCATATTCTATGTTTTTCTCTCGCTCCCAGGCCAGCATGGAAGAATAACGAAATAGTAATCAAATCCGTTTTAAATGTGCCAGGTATAGAGCTGCACACCAGCTATAGAGCTACCCCACTTTTCGTAATATTTATTCTTAGGATGTCCTCGAGACCTTCATTATGAAGCTTTCTACTTCTAACTCTCCAATATCTATGAAACTTTCGCTCTCCATTCTTTTCAACATTAAATTATAACATACATACACATAATCACGCCTTTATCCCTAATGGGGTAGACAGAGCGTAAACGACCTAAACAAATTTAGTTCCGCCACGTCTGACACTGTTTTGAAGGTTATTTAAGATAGATTTATGGTATATTGCTGTAGTGACAGGTTGTCCGCCCATCGCCTAAATTACAATATATTGAAACCCTCGGATTTTTAGCTGGTTTTTACAGCATGCCAGGCATCAATTATAAGACATTCTTTTAAATCTGAAATTAACAAATAGGAACAGAAAATCAACTACAGGTTTAGGCCTCTATTGTGTTTAGTGTTGGTACCACTAATAAATTAAGTGGTTTGAAAACAGACATTAGGATTCATCGGGTAGTTTAAACGACAAAAAATGGACAGCGTCTCGCAAACTGATAGGGGTTTCTCAGTCAACGAACCTATCAGCAGGATATTTTTTCAGGAACTGAAAAATAATACTTTTCTATACAAATTGTCTGATGGAGGAGGTCATTTTGTATGGGAAGGTCAATTATTTTTTCATGTCCTTACAGAATTTCCCGGTGACAGTTCTTCAGTTTCGTTGGCCGAGCAACCCGTATCAGTTTGCGGGAAGCTATTACACCCCATATTATTATTGTCTGTGGTTTGAACTATTTGATGAATCCTAATATCTATTTTCAAACCACTTACTTTATTAGAGGTAGCAAGAGTCCGCGGGCCCAATGTGTCCTTTACATTCAGTATAAGTAACTGACAGTAGTTTTAAAGAATACCAATAAAATAAGTAGAAGCATTAACTGCCTCCGTGGTCTAGTGGCTAGTGCCATGGGCTCCCGATCCGGAGGTCTTGGGTTCGATTCCCAGTGGGGAAACACAAAGTTGATATTTGAGAATTTATCACTTTGTGATTTTTTCCCCAGTTTGGTTAGGACATTGCAGGCTGAATCACCTGATTGACCGAAAAGAAAAATAATTTGTGCTTTGGAGGGCACGTTAAGCGGTCGGTCCCGGTAGCTGTCTTTGATAGTGGTCGTTACTCAAACCATGTCAGAGGCCTGATAGTTGTGCTACTACATACATACACGCCTTTATCCCTAATGTGGTAGGCAGAGCGTAAACGACCCAAACAAAGGTCGTTCCGCCACGTCTGACAAAGTTTTGAGGGTTATTTAAGATAGATTTGTAAGCATATTGCTGTAGTGACAGGTTGTCAGCCCATCGCCTAAATTACAATATACTGAAACCCTCGGATCCCTTAGCTGGTTTATACAGCATGCCCGGGAGGAAATGCAGCTGGCACATTCTATGTTTTTCTCTCGCTCCCAGGCCAGCATGGAAGAAAGTAGTTGTGCTACTAGGCGGTTTAATAACTGACACCAGGGTTCATCGGGTCCATAGACTCGATACCCACTCGACAGAAGAAGCTCTTACCTGGACGAAGAATAAGATTCGTCCGAGGAGGGCGGTCGTCTCTTTCTGGCTGCAGGCTCGGCGCGCATCCAGGGGTCCGCCCACTCGTCGCCCCCCGCCGCCCCGCGCTCCCGCACCCTCCCCTCTCTGACGTCAGGGGGCCTCTCGCGCACTTCACGACCCTCGCGAGCTTCACGACGCTCGACCTCTGCGCGTTGGACGATCACTTCGCGGGAGGATCGGACGCGACGCTGAAATATACCGACGTTTTTATAGCTGGCTGGATACACATAAAACTAGGGAAATGTTCTAACATAAAACAAATTTGATAACTGTGATGATTGGGAGTATATCATACATACATACATACAATCACGCCTTTATCCCTAATGGGGTAGGCAGAGCGTAAACAACCTTAAAAAAAGGTCGCTCCGCCACGTCTGACAAAGTTTTGAGGGTTATTTAAGATGGACTTGTACGTATATTGCTGTAGTGACAGGTTGTCAGTCCATCGCCTAAATATAGACGCTGAAATATACGGACATTTAATAGCTGGCTGGATACACATAAAACTAGGGAAATGTTCTATCATAAAACCAATTTGAAAACTCTGATGATAGGGAGTATATCATACATACATACATATAATCACGCCTTTATCCCTAATGGGGTAGGCAGAGCGTCAACGACCCCAACAAAGGTCGTTGCGCCACTTCAGACAAGTATTGAGGGTCATTTCAGATAGATCTATGTACTGCTGTAGTTACAGGTTGTCAGCCCATCGCCTAAATTACAATACACTGAAACCTTCGAATCCCTTCGAGTAAGTACATCATAGATATTTTCTTATTGCATAAACACAAGAGAAATGTTATTTCTAAACATGGTGTGCAAGAGCGAACTTATCTCTATGAAGAAATCTCTTCCAGCCAACCCAATCCAGTCATACCATCCACGGGACCTAAAAAGAGGGTAAGCTCGCTGAATAGGCGTAATCCCTGAAAACCAAATCATAATCATGCCTTTTATGCCTTACCTTACAAAGCCCGATGGTGTAGTGGATAGGGCCGCTGCCTCCTGAGCGGGAGGGCGTGGTTCGAATCCCACCACGTACCAATGTGTTTTTTGATATTAGACTTTTCATATGTACGTTTATTCGGCGCTTTTTCCGTGCTTCGGAGGGCACGTTAAGCCGTTGGTCCCGGTCAATATCGTTTATAGTATATTCCATATAAATCTGGATAAAAAGTCATTGACGCCTGCGTACTAATGCACTCATTATTTTCAAACGATACTATTAAACTCTTAAGAAATTATCGCAAAATATACAATTGCTGGCATACAGTAGTAGAAGGCGGGGTGAGCTTGCGACTTTGCCAGGTGTAGCAAACATTTTGACGCTACGTTATTTTTAATAACTGTCAAGAAATATTTTATATGGATATATTAACCAAAAA
The DNA here is from genome assembly GCA_949820665.1 of Scrobipalpa costella. NCBI lineage: Eukaryota > Metazoa > Arthropoda > Insecta > Lepidoptera > Gelechiidae > Scrobipalpa > Scrobipalpa costella. The sequence goes on along the minus strand of OX463310.1, from coordinate 9,074,457 downwards.
TGTAAAGGGTATATTGCTCTTTTATTGTTATTGTGTTGTTTTATCCCACTCTATAATTTTTGTACATATTTGTACATTTCCATGCAGTCAGAAACAAAATGACGAAGAATGAAACAAGAATCTACAAATAAAAATATGATTTATTGAAAATTATAACTTTACACCTTATTGTAACTTTATAGTCACAGGTCCCTCAGCACAAATTTTAATTAAAATAGGTTCCTATTGTTTATAAATACCTCATTTTCACTCGTCGTTGACCGTATTGCAACGGCCGTGAAACTGATATGGAGGAGAAATGTTCTGCTATTGTAAAGTGCGGGTGCGGGCGGGATAAGGTATTTATAAACAATAAAAATAAGGTATGTATATAATGTGTATTAATAAGTTATATTAAAATTATGTATTGCTGTAGTGACAGGTTGTCAGCCCATCGCCTTATTTACAAACACTGTAACCCTCAGATCCCTTTTGCTGACTTCTACAGCATACCCCGGAGGAAGGGCAACTGGAACATTGTATATTTTTCTTTCTCTCCCAGTCCAGTATGGAAGGATTACATAATATTACAATCTGTCATTGCCCTCAATTTTTGTCATACGTGGCGTAAGCGCCTTTTAGGAGGCGTTGGACGCTCTGCCTACCCCGTAAGGAATAAAGGCGTGATTTTATGTATGTATGTATTAAAATTATAAATACTACAATACTCGAACTCTGTAGCGTTTTAGTTTTCAAATAATAATTAATAAATAGCCTAGTCAGAAGAAGGCAAAAAATAAAATTACATACCGAGAGTGGTAACTTGCATTATCCATTACGACGACATCTTTTTTTTTAATTTATTGAGAACTTTGGTAAACCATTCTTCAAAATGTTCAGCATCCATGCTTTCGTGGTAATCGCTTGTTTTCGAGCATTCGAAAACCCACTGGCAACCTTCAACAAACCCTTCTTCATTCCCAATATGTACGATTATAAGTCTTTTGCCTTTGCCAGTGGGATTTTTCGGCCCTGTACTGAGCCCTTCGATTAATGCCTGATTAATTAACAAAATGGCGGATGTGTTGCGCGCATCTGGCCAAAAAACAAGCGATAACGAAAGGGAGTATCTTATGATTTAAATTTTTTGGAACTTATTATTACATAAACTTTTTTTATTATTATTATTGATATAATTTTGGAATAAATGTTATGCAGTAATAAAATGAATTATAATTTCAATAAAAATATCTGCATATCACGTGTAAATCTCAAGTAAATGGTGATTTTTTTTCAGAATCGAAAAATACGGATGTGCACCAGGGAGTTGAAGCTACTTTGTGTAAACGTAATATACATAGACAATTGTTTTAATACGTTATTACAGAAAATAATAAACCCAAAAAGCACATTTTTTTAAGATACGTACTTTGGCATCTGGCGAAAGTATTATGATACTCGTATCGCTTCGTATTTATCGTTAAGTTTGTATGCAAACGATGGAATAATAATAACTATGCTGTGTTACTTGGTAAGGGTCGTGTCAGTGACTTTTTATCCAGATTTATATGGAATATACTATAATACCGTAGAAATTAGTCGTTAAGCCATGTCAGAGGCCAGTGCTAAGCATTGGCGGCTCGAAAACTCTGACCTAATCTAGGATTGGCTCTTGTTTCCCTTCTGGGTGGCGGAGGTCAGACAGCAGTCGCTCTGTGTAACCAGTACCCTCGTTCAATCACCTAGATTAGGTAGCCGACCCCGAGCGATACGGGATAAGGCTAGGGAGATGTTTCAATTTCTATACCCAAAGGTTGCCTGGTAGAAATTGCTGCTTTAGCAATAAGGCCGCCTATATTGTACTGTCACGTTTGTTCCCTTTTATTTCTGTTGTATGTGATTTTTTGTGCAATACAGAATTTTGTATTGTATTGTATTTTATGTTTATGTGTTACCTTCTGATAGGCCATATCCTCGGGCATGTTAGCGGCGGCGGCCCTCTCGTCGTAATGCGGCGGCCGCTCGTACATCCTCTCTCGCTCGTACACGCGCTCGCGCTGCTCGTAGTATCTCTCTCTGTCCTCCGCGGGCGGCCGCGCAAACCGCCCGCGGTACCCCATCCCTGGGCCGCCGTGGTACCCGCCGCGGCTGGAAATAAATAGAGATGTCAGATATTTCCATCACAAATATAAAATCGCAACATCATTATACGTGCTTCGCTAAGTTACGTGAAAATCACGCTAGCTACGCTCGCGATATGAATAGTTTACTTCGGTCAAGATAGTGAGATTTTGCGCTTGCTACGCTCGCGTTCTGAGTAATACAATACAATTAATTTATTTTAGATTTACATCCATAAAGAGTTAGTAATACATAAACAATCCTACAGACTAATGTTAGTACTTAAAAATATGTGCTTGGCTTAGGATTTACATGTAATTTGGTCCTGTGTTCAAAGAATGAACCTTGGAACCTACCAGCAATAATTTTAATATACCACCGCCATCTATCTTGATAAATCACGCGCTCGCTACGCACGCGTTGAGTAATTTAAAAGTTTCGTTCGATGTCACGAAGACATGCGATGCGCTCGCTTCGCTTGCGATATGAGTAACATACCTCATTCGATGATATACTTGGTGATGGAATCCATCATGTACTTTTTTTTTTATTATTTGAACATAAAGGTAGGTAGGGTAAGGCATACATAAACATACACAAATATCTCGCCAAACTGAAACAGTTTGTTGGGTACACGCATCTGATTTGAGCCTCTCTTATGTTTATTACCTGCCTATATTGTGCGTAAGAGGTTAGTAAGATATGATATATGTATAGATGTGTGTAAAAGTTGTTAGTAACAAGTGATGTCTTGCTATTATAGGTATACATGTCTAGGTCGTGGACTACTCCGCCCACTGACAGATGTAGCTACTCTTATTCACTCTAGTCTAAGACAGGTAACAGAGACAGAGTCGGCGATGGAGCAAATTCACCTAATCTTGCAAGACAGTGAGGGCAATTCAGTAAGGACACCACTTAGCTAAATGTCGACTAAAATCAATACTGTCCCTTTCTCTTCTGTTGTGACGGAAAATTACAGATTAGTTTAGTCGCGTCATTTGCTACGCCGAATCCGGAATGAGTCTTTGGGTCTTGAGAATGGATGATGTCTCTGCGATGTCCCTATAGGGGAGTAATAGCATATCCCTATCTGTATGTATATTAGTAACTGTTACGAGGCGTTTTTCGCTCTGCCTACCCCGTAAGGGATAAAGGCGTGATTTTATGTATGTATGTATATTAGTTGCAATTTAAAATAAGGTTAGTAACAAGTGATATCTTGCCTATTATAGGTATACATGTCTGGGTGGTGGTGCGGGTTGGGGGGTGTTTCGTGGTGGTGCGGGGGGGGCGAGGCGCCGACTGCGGCGGCCGCGTACGCCAACTCTGCGTCCGGGTCGTGAACTACCCCGCCCACTGACAGATGCAGCTTCTTCTCCTCAAAGTCCATGTCTTGCTCTTTGCGCTTGTTGGCGATTCGCAGCATCTGTGAGAATGTTCTTGTCAGTTTCGTCTATGGCCGAAGACGATGCTTATAGTCTTTAATAAATAGTTTCTTGCTCGTAAAATCTTAAAGTATTGATCTCCAGTAGTAATATCTTGAAATCTTGTTAGATAGTAGCTACATTGACATAATACTAAGAAACTGAAGAACCAAAGATCGATAAAATCAGGAGTCGTATTAAACCGCTCGTATCCGAATTCGCATACGAAAATCACACCAAAATCACTATTATTGATTACTCATACGTATGCGACTCTACAAGTGGTCCAAACCACTCGTTAGCTCTTCTACTACTCGAAACCTGTAGTCTATGATCTTTTAAGTGACACAGACAATCATTTGACAAGTGACTTTTTAACTTTTTAATTTACTTGAATTTACGTTCCGTTTCTCTGCGATTCGTTACCGGTTTTTCAAATCAACGTTTTTTGTTAGTGTGGTAGGTGTATTTCTGCGCAGAACGAAAACAATTTATGGGATTAGACTCGAGCATCTTAGGATGATTAGGGAGAGGCCTATGTCCAGCACTGAACTGACACGGGCTGAACGATATCTGTAGGTGTAGTATTACCTCCTTGGCAGTGCGCAGGCCGCGCTCCCAGGCGGACTCGGGGGGCGCGACGTCGCGGGGAGGGGGGTACGACCCCCCCGCCGGCACCCCGCGGACCACGTCGAACATGTTGTAGTTGCCCTTGTCCGTCACGCCCGGGTGCAGGAATCTAGGGAAAAGGGATTGAGTCAGTAAAATGAGAAGAGAACATCGAACATCATATCGATTTATTTAAGAGCTAGCTCATGTCGGTTGAGTACAATGAAGTGAACGCAACTCTCCCAGCATTTCGCATTCTCCTTTTCAAGAAGAGTTTCTTTCCTATTATTATTTTTTCAAGAAGACAAAAATCATCAATTTTTTTTTCGTTACTAGCTGTGCTATGTGTCTGAATACCTAGATAGGATTAAACCGGAAACATGTGGGATGCAATTAGTTTCTTCCACGCTGGACTGGGAGCGAGAGAAAAACATAGAATGTGCCAGCTGCATTTCCTCCCGGGCATGCTGTAAAAACCTGCTTAGGGATCTGAGGGTTTCGGTATATTGCAATTTAGGCGATAGGCTGACAACCTATCACTACAGCAATATACGTACAAAACCATCTTGAATAACCCTCAAAACTTTGTCAGACGTGGCGGAACGACCTTTGTTTAGGTCGTTTACGCTCTGCCTACCCCATTAGGGATAAAGGCGTGATTATATGTATGTATGCAATTAGTTTCAGCACCACTGGGTCTTGTTGATAAATTCTGACCTACGCATACATAAAATCACACCTTTATCCCTAATGGCAGAGCGTAAACGACCTAAATAAAGGTTGTTCCGCCACGTCTGACAAAGTTTTGAGGGTTATTTATGATTGATTTGTAGGTATATTGCTGTAGTGACAGGTTTTCAGCCCATCGCCTAAATTGCAATATACAGAAACCCTCGAATCCCTTAGCTGGTTTTTACAGTATGCCCGGGAGGAAATGCAGCTGGCACATTCCAAGTTTTTCTTTTGCTCCCAGGCCAGCATGACCTACGCAACTGTGGCCAAATAGCGCAAATAATGTCCAATTGTCCATCCCCGAAAATCCAAGGAAGACATTAGAATCATTCATCTGCCGATTTGCTAAAAAAGAAACACCTTTTTAATTTTACAGTATCAAATATGCGGCTGACGCCCCAGGAATCGGCATACTGGGCGTGGCTCGCTTTATTCCGGTCTGAGACTTCGCCTTCCTCCAACGAAGAGAATCAAGAACGCTTGCCCGCTTTGATTCCCTCTGCTAACGGAGCCCTAGTTGTACACACCTGCAGCTGACGCCCCAAGTAAAAGCGCCACGTGAGAAGAACCGGCATAAGGGGCGTGGCTCGCTTTATTCCGGTCTGAGACTTCGCTTTCCTCCAACGAAGAGAATCAAGAACGCTTGCCCGCTTTGATTCCCTCTGCTAACAGAGCCCTGGTTGTACACACCTGCAGCAGACGCCCCAAGTGCAAGCGCCCCGTGAGAAGAACCGGCATACTGGGCGTGGCTCGCTTTCTTCCGGCCGGCACTCCGCCTCGTCTGAGACTTTGCCTTCCCCCAGCAAAATGGCATGGTTCCCACTTTGATTCCCTCTGCTAACGGAGCCCTAGTTGTACACACCTGCAGCTGACGCCCCAAGTGCAAGCGCCACGTGAGAAGAACCTGCATACCGGGCGTGGCTCGCTTTCTTCCGGCCGGCGCTCCGCCTCGTCTGAGACTTCGCCCTCCTCCAAAGAAGAGCCGCGGGAACGCTTGCCGGCTTTGATTTCCTCTGCAGACAAACAGAATTTTGGGGATTTGGATAAAACATGCCATAATACACAAATAAATCACAATTGACCCCAAGACTCCAGCGATCCTTGTCGCAGCTCTTACTAACTGCGCTATCGTGTTTTTTACCACTCAACGAAATGAATGGTCTCCTATCTCCTGTTTAATTAATCTAAAAGTGGCACAGCTGTTTTTTTTTTTTAATCTGAAGTTCAGAAATGAGCATATCAAAACAAATTAAGTCGATGGATGAATTTGATGATTAATGTAAGAACACACTTTCAATTATGTTATGTCTAACTGTTCCTATCCTACCTCTCTCTTCGCCTTGCGTATCGGGATCACCATTGGACTGATCCCGTGATTTGGTATCGATACATTCGCCCTCTTCCGCCTCGAAGTCCAACTGTTCCTCGCCATCTTCCGTGTTGCTCGTCTTTTCTTGAGGCACCTGCAAAATATGGCTATGTGAGCTACAATGGACTATGTTCTAGCGTGCAATGTATGTTTAATCTGATACGGAAGTATTGCCATATAATAGCTAAGGAACAGAGGGGAAAATAGCTCTCAGAATCGATTTTAATTCAGAACAGGCTAACCACCCCGACTTTAAATGGCTTCTTAACCAAATTCGAGTTATAAAATGGTCATTTTGCGAAAGAAAAGTTTTACAAAAGAAGCGTTATGAGAGAGGTCGTTTTCCTCTTGCTACCAAGGTATATTTCGCGACGAAAGGCTTCGGGTTAAGCCTAGATGTAAAAACATTGGAGTAGATATAAATGTAAATCTCCCGGAATAAAGTCTTCATGGCGGAAAGGGGAATTCAAATTATTACATACTAGGAAAATTCACATTACCGCGACATGAAGCTAGTTGATGATAGATGAGGTCAATGACATTGCCTTAGCTTAGTCATTGCCCATAAAATATGGTCGTGCTCTCGGTATAATATAAATAGTATTCAAATAACATTAATAACATGAGCTTCACTTCGTTGAATCCAAAAATGTTTACATATTTACGAAATAAAAAGTGTGCATAAATCCTCAAAAATGTATTATAATATAATAACAATATACAATAATGTTTTTTTGAGGATTTTTACACTGAGTGTTACTTTTTTTATCAGGTATTTTATCCTACGGCGAATTAACTCAGGAAACACGGTTAATGTGGCAAAAAATCTCATAGCTGATGACATTGATCACTTAGCCAACTAACGATTACAACTAACACAGAGGAAATTTTGCTGTTAATTACTACTGGCTTTGGCCTGTGGCTCTTAAATTAATTTCAAGACTTGTAGACTTATAGTAGAGAATTTCAAAGTAAATACAGTAGCCGTAATATATATTTTTTTATAGGTGCAGATAAACTCCTGACTTTCTTTCTTACCTTATCCAACTTAGGTACATCAGCCTTTACAGTGTCAGATTTAGGTGAAGACTGGTTACTTGCTCCATTCCCATTTACTTTTGCTTCCTGTTTGACTTCTGGGGATACCGGTGGGGATTTTGGCTGCAAAAGGAATATTAGTTTATTTATTTGTATTCATATACATTTGCAACAATACTCTACAAATACTTATTCAAATACAACTTCTATACCAACTAATACAATGTTTATAAATAAAATATTTTTATATTTTATTTATAAACATTGTATTAGTTGGTATAGAAGTTGTATTTGAATAAGTATTTGTAGTGTAGTTTTTACTACACTATTACAATCAATTATTACATGGTAGCAATTTGGCATTGCAAAACACACAACTTAACAAAAATTCATACCTGACACTTTCTACCATGAATGAATAGACAGGGATCAGAAGATTAAGAAGTTATGTTTATACCAAATTGCCACCAATAGCTAATTTTCAGAACTAAATACTTGAAAAGAAAGCTATTTCTCTTATCTACTTTTATATTAAAAGAAAATAATAATAACTAAAATGTTACCCGCAGTAGACATGGTTGGATAATAATTGGTTTGAACTCATAATTTTCAAAAAGCTTGATATGTATCTATAAAATTATATAGGAATGTTAGTTATCTATCGCAAAGCAATATTTACAATATTAATTTTTATATGGTCCTAGAATACCAACCTTGGAATCTTTAGTATCATCAGCTCCAGAATCTAAGTCTGACACATCAGATAAATCCTCATGGCTTATATTAAGATCTTTCCCATCTGGTTTGTCACTAGCCTCTGATTTACCCATAGATTTCCTTTCTTCTTGGTCAGATTCCATTTCACCTAGAAAAGCAACATCTAATTACATTTCAAGTCAATTAATAATGCTGTGTCCAAAGCAGCAAACAGACAGAATATCAACAAACCCTAACATTTTCTAAAAAAGATATGCTCATAATGCACTCATTCAAATGCAATGTAATTTCTACGAACAGCAACTATTACCAGCTAGAAATAAACTTTATATCATTTACCTTCAGAAATCTCTTCTGTTGCAGGATCCTTATTACTAGACCTTTTATTATATGAGGAACTGCGGCTTCTGCTTGATTGACTCGAGTCTGAGGGGCTTCTCCTAGGAGCTGCCACCATCTTCTGTTCAGCTTTAGTGTGTCTCCTCCATGTATCTTTAGGACTCCACTCATTTTTGTTTATGGCTCTACCTCTACCAGGTGATGATTGAGATGAGTTTCTATCTGGGGATGGACTAGCAGAACGGGAAGGTTGGTTCCTAGGAGGAGAGTTTGCCTGAGAAGCTGAGTCTGGGGACGCAGGCCTGGAGCTTGGGTCTGGAGAAGCAGGCCTAGAACTTGGGTCTGGAGAAGCTGGCCTAGAACTTGGGTCTGGAGAAGCAGGCCTTGAACTTGGGTCTGGAGAAGCTGGTCTTGAACTTGGGTCTGGAGAAGCAGGCCTTGAACTTGGGTCTGGAGAAGCTGGTCTTGAGCCAGGGTCTGGAGAAGCAGGCCTAGAGCTAGCCTCAGGAGATGCAGGCCTAGAAGTAGGCTCAGGGGAGCCTGGCCCTGATCTGGCAGAACTACTGGGACTCTGAGGACTTTTAGGACCATCCCCATCAGTTGGTGCAGAGTATGGTTCTCTATTATCAGGTGAACCTACATTTGAGCCAGCGTCACTGGGAGATTTAGGACCTTCAGGAGATTTCGGACCAGCTGGTGAAGCTGGCATAGAATTTTCTGGAGAATTAATATCTGAGTGTGCTCCACTTAAGTTATCAGGTGAACGAGGAGGCTTAGACAGTGGTGATCGTAATGACGATTGAGTTTGGCTCTCCGGTGATGGAGACCGAGGGCCCTCAGATCTGGGAGAATGCGGTGGAGATGCTGGTGGTGATGCCGGTGGGGACTGAGGGGGGGATTTTGGCCCCTTTTTAGACACATCACTCCTGTCTGAAGATGAACTTCGCCGACTTCGCGAACTGGAGCTGCTACTACTTGATGAAGACTTAGTATCCCCAGAGCCATCCTTGGAGTCGTCCGAATCCATGCCTGGAAGTAGATTGCGATGTTTGATATAGGTTAAAACGAAAATTGACGACTGCCCAGCCCAAAGCACTCAATGTATATTATTGCTCTCACAATATTAGATAGTCAGGTTAGTTAATCCACACATCATCAAGGACACTCAATAAGTAATTAATAAAGTAAGTGTTATTCTTCATTATTGATTCCGTACTGTACATTTTACGTTTAGGGCGGGCCATGTACTGCAAAGGAACAAAAAAAAGTCGTGGCATTGTTGCCAATAACATTGAGGAGCAATTCTAATGTATTTACGTATAAATCTGTACCTCACGCGTGAGAGACACATGGGTATAATGTAGCCTGACACGAAACCACCTGAAATGCTACGTTCTGATGTATATTGAAGACACATCCACCCTTACCTGACAAACGATGCTTCGACGCCAGTAACGATGGCACTTTGTAACACTTTTCATATTGCAAGGACTTTCAACTTTTATATTCACAACACAAACTAAACTCGGGTCTGTCACATATACTTGTGAACAACTTTTTCAACTTTTGTATAACGATAAACTGACGAAAACTTAGTAAAATCAACACTACTACTTCAACATGGCTGTTACAAGAGGAAATATCAACATAATAAATAATCACTTCCAGTACTTCCGTAGGGTTAACTTACGCCCTTACCTTAACTGAGATGAATAAGACGGTAAATATCTTGATGTATTTTTAATATAAATTAAAAATCCATATAATTTGCGCCGCAACAAGCTTTTCTCGTCATCGCCTGTTAGTCAAACCATAGACTAAAAAAAAGATAGAGATGGGTAGACAGATGTCTTTGATGAACACGCCATCTATGAACTAAAATAAATAAAACAGCGACATCTAGTAAACACAACTATTAAACATTTTACGAATTTGTAACAGCACTGAAATATTGGGAACTCATCAAATATTTTAAAACGTGGTAAGAAATCCGTAAAATGTCTTGATTGTTCCATTTTACTGTTCTTACATCCTTACAATACGGACAAATCCTTATACACTTGGCAACATTGGGTCTATGCTTGTGGAGATGCTGTCTCCGCGCTACGCAGATTCCGCGCTACGCGTCGCATATAAACCTAGATCAATCAGGCCAGGGCTGAAAGGAGTATTGAGCAACACTATTCAAAACATATTTTGAGTTAATTGAGATGAGACAGTGATAATGGGCAACATATGAGATGAAAAAGCGCGGGAAACGTCCTAGGTGGAGGTCAATCGATCCGCTTTTTAAAATTTTCATTGTTTTTGCCCTTATTCTTACTAAAATAGGATCAGTTAATTGATAAAATTTTTAGTTTAGTATTATTTTCTTTGTTTATATCTTGTTAATATATAATAGTGTAAAAATTCTTTTTTGTCGACTGGTAAGTTCTTGATATCTTATTCTTATGCCGCGTCCGGGATAAAAAAATGTAAACAATGTTATTGAGGTTGGTTACAGTGTAACTATTTCGAACGAATATAATGATGTTAGTATGAACACCGATGATAGCTTATTCAAGGATGCAACCCAGAGCGCGCGCAAACGTGTCTCCTCTCGTTGCGTTTGCAGACAGTGTAATAAAATCTTAGTAAAACTCGAAGTGGAAAGGAAATGACACCCGATGATTGCAATTGCTTAGAAGAGGTTTTTAAAAATTCCGTTAATAATTCAGAGAATAACCAGAAACATCCTTGTAATATTCATCCTAAACCAAACTCAGGTAATGATTTTAAACTCGCAGATAAAACTCAAAATAATATTCAGACGAAATCTACTTCTCAAATTGAAATTTAACTAACAAACCTCACAATCAAGCAAAAGATAACTCGGAAAAAGATTCATCCCCCCTATTACAAGGGAATTCTAACCCGGCTCGCATACGGTATCAGTCATCTGATGCTGCCCCATTTGTTGTGCATATTCAAAGAAAAATGGTATCCCAAAACGATAATGTAACACTTCATCCAGTAACATTTGGTAAATTTTTCAAAATTCATTCATTCAAAAATGTTGTTGACGGAAGCCTAAAGCGACTTTGAAGAAACAGAGTTTCCAAGTCGTTTTCAAATTTTGAAGATTAATTTTCTTTCTTAGACAGCTCTCTTCTGGACACATATAATTACAAAGCCTTTGTCCCTTCCTTAAACCTTACTCGAATGGGTATTGTTCGCGGTATACCCGTTGACATGTCTGAGGACGAGATCAAAGAGAGTGTTAATGTTCCTTTCAGATGCGTCATGCGGTGTTATTCTGAAAGAGAGACGATTAAAGAAAAAGGTTGTGACAAATGGATGGTTGGATGGTTTACGTTTGATGGGCAAACTTTGCCCAAAAGGGTATTTCTTTGTTTTACTGCCTTACCGGTTGATTTATATATATTCCCTACGATTCAGTGCAATATGTGTTGTAGATACGGTCATGTAAGAGCAAATTGTAGAGCAAGGACACCCCACCCTTCAAGTGTGGACAAAAAACCCATGAGGGAAATAAATGTCCGGTTAGCGGTGATGACATTCATTACTGCTTGTGCAATGGATCTATCTCATAACGCAACGGATAGAAAATGTCTTGAATTTGCAAGACAAAAATTCATTAAAGAATCAATGGCAAAAAACTGTTTGTCATATGCAGAAGCTTCTAAAATGCACCCGGAAATTTCTAAAAAAATTCTATGCAGATGCATTACTTTCTACACCAACCATTCCGCCTGTAGTATCAGCTAATTATCAAAATAATGGTCCTCTTAATCAGAACATGAACACGTCCCACACTAAAACAGTTTTTTCAAAACCCCGTGTTCCTGCTCCTCCTTCTTCTAAAGGGTATGATGTAATTGCGCATAAAGCTCTCGTAAGAGATTTTAGTATTCCGTCATCACCTAATGGATGTGCTCTAGTAGCGAACAGTAATAGTTCAGATTCCTCAGTCACTACTACCATTGAACAAATAATGATTCTATTAAAATCTTTGTTACAATCTAATTTATCACCGTCCCACGCTGCCCCATCAGATGATGTAGTCATTCATCAATCTAACAACAATGAAAATGCATTTGAAAATTCTCTAGTGGAACTGCAAAAGCGCAACTCATAAGAAACTTGATATTTTTTATTTTATAAATTCGTATAAACCATTTCCCTTGTGTCTGCAAGAGGCTTGGTTCATAACGGTACACAAATAAAATAAGACTGTTGCAATCATTGACGACAATAGTCCTTTTAAAAATTGTAGTCATGGTTTAGTTGCTTCTTCTGCAAGCGATCTTTTAGATACGGATCATACGTGAATAGAGACTTCTCAAGCAAGTAGTGATTTTTATTCACAGATTCATATGAGTATTTTGCCTGTGCTTTGCTTTCGCAAAGCTGAGCTTGGAAGTTACATGCATAATTATTCGTTTCGTACGCGGCTGCGCCTTTATATCAATATAATATTAATTATATTATATTTTCTTCTCCTGTTTATATAACCTTTTTTCTACATCTATTAATATTCTCGTATCCTATGATTATTTATATATAAATTATTATAATCTATTTCCTTTTATAAACTGATCCTATCGATTTTTCCAAATTCCGTTTCATCCTTTTATTTCGTTTTCGTTCCCCGTGTTTGGAAGTGACAATGCGCAACCCGCGTCATGCTAACACTAGAAATAAAATTATATGAGATTGTTTGTTTGGTAAACATTTTCTTCTTTGACAAATTCTTTTTGATTTAATGACATTAATTACCCCTTAGCATAGATGGCGCTGTAAGGCACAAAAAAAATTGTGAAGATGTTTGTCTTCCATTCACCATCCCTACTAAACTGAAGTCATAGACAATAATGTTGCCATTTAAGGTAGTTATTTTATTTGCATATGCGTTTTCAACTTACGACATATTTTCCATTTCCACCATATGCGTAAGTTGAAAGCGAACTGGTGTGAATACACCTCATATATTCTGCCATTTTTATTTTAAAACAAAGAAATATTTAGCGCCATAATTTGAAGTATTTTGAAGAAACCTAAAAACAAAGGTTTTAATTTCAGGACTTATAAAACCAAAAAATGCTGGACCAAGCACTCGATGATAATGTTTCAGAAAACGAAGAAGAAGAGAGTTTTTTTCAAGATGTAGATATTTTACAAAAGCATGGAATCAATGTAGCGGACATAAAAAAATTAAAAGGCGCCGGAATTTGTACGATAAAAGGTATTCAGATGTGCACAAAGAAGAAGTTGAACAACATCAAAGGCTTTTCCGAAGCAAAGGTCGAAAAAATAAAAGAAGCTTGTCTGAAAGTGGTAACTCTCGGCTTCATGACGGCCTTAGAAGTTAGCGATAAGCGTAAACATGTCTTCAAGATTAGTACCGGTAGCACGGAGCTGGAGTAAGTTTAATCATCAACTTTCTATATTATTTTAACTCAGAGAAAGCTTTTCTGAGTCTCTATATTACTATGACATTAAAGTTTTCCAACTACCAAATTAAAATAAGTGTTCTCTGCTTGCAATCGAACCTACGACTTTTTTAATAAGTGGCCGGACGTTAAGAAAGACGCCAGGCAGCTAAATGCCACTCCACATGAAAACTGTAGGTACGGACGATAGAGTTCCACGAATTGTCTTTGATACCAACTCAGAAACCTTTCTACGTTGTTCCTAGTATACTATAAACCATTTCTTAATAACCATCCCAATCCCCAACTCCAACCAGCAAACTCCTAGCGGGCGGTATAGAGTCGATGGCCATAATGGAGGTGCCCGGCGAGTTCCGTTGGGGGGGGTCACGTTCTTCGACACTGAGAATTACTTTGGTGCCCAAGACAGCAACAGCATTATACACTAATCTACTGTACATAGATAGAGTAAGCGTTCCCCGCTAGGAATCTAGGAATCAACCCTACAACTTTCTTTGGGGACTGAACACTAAAGACACAAACACACTGAGAACAGTTCGGTGTCGCAAATGACGCAACTTACAGAAGGGGACGGCATTAATTTTAGTTAGGATTTAATTAAGTTGTGTTCTTACAGAACCTAATCTACAGCGCTATCTAACCTATACTGGTACCAATTCATACCTACGAGGGGTGGCTGATAAGTAATCTACCTAACTATGAAAGAAAAGACTGATGGCTAGTTTATTTTTTATTTTTCTATATAGTCTCTTGCAAGTGAAATACACTTATGACATTTGCAAATAAGTGACATCATGCCGTTATAGTAGTAATTTTTATTTTGCTCGTCAAAATGGTCAGTCAGCAACAGCCTCTTTCATTTCTTCGTCCGTCGAAAATCTGCGACCCCTCAATTTTTTCTTTAAATCTTTGAATAAGAAATAGTCACAGGGAGCCAGATCTAGACTATAAGGTGGATGGTTAATTTCTGTGAAGCCGTTTTTGCTCAGGGCTGACCTCGCCGTTAAGGCTGTGTGTACAGGAGCATTGTCTTGTAAAATCAGAACACCTTTGCTGAGTTTGCCTCTCCGCTTTTCTTTGATTTGTTCACGAAGCTGGTCAAGCAAGTTTGCATAATATTCAGCATTCATTGTTGTATTGATAGGCAAATAATCTATCATCAAAATCCCTTCGACATCCCAAAATACGGTGGCCATTAGTTTTCCAGCCGACGGCCGAACCTTGAACTTCCTTGGCGGCTTTTCTCCTTTAAATTTTCATTGCATTGACTCTTGTTTGCTTTCCGGATCCCACTGGCGAATCCAAGTTTCATCACAGGTCACAATCGAGAGATAGTCCTTCTTCTTTACCTTTGACCAGATCTAGAAATGCCTGACAACATTCTACTCGCCTTTGTTTGTCAAAGGGGGTCAATATTCTAGGGACCCAACGCGCGCTTACGTTGGACATGCCCAAATGTTCGTGAATAATTTCATGAACTCGTTCCTTGCTACTGCCCACATCTCTGGCTATCTCCCACTGCTTGATTCGCCGATCTGCAAGAATCAGGTTCTTCACCTTTTCAACATTATCTGCGGTAACAGCAGAAATTGGCCTTCCACTACGTGTGTCGTCTTCCAGGCTCTCACGGCCATGTTTAAATTGCTTCGACCAAAACTTTATGACGAATTCTTTCGACTTGAATCACCAAACACCTTTAACATGCGCTCTCTGATCTGCGTAGGCGTATTTCCTTCTTTACTTAGGAATTTAATCACTGCTCGATGCTCAAATTTCATCATGTTGCAATTTTCTTTCGACATGGTGAAATCAAAGCCGCGCCAAAAAAACAAAAGCAAGCGAAAAAAAATAAGCGTCATAATTTTGAAAAAGGAATAAATATAGAATATGATTTTGCAATGGCCAGTTCGATTTTCAAAACTTTCTTTAACAAAGTAGATTTTATATCAGCCGCCCCTCGTAGTTGCAAAAATCACAACTTAATTAAAATAAGTCTATACCTGTCATTTTCTGTCATGAGAGAACAGAAAGGGATGCCAATAGTTTTAGTCAAGATTTGTTACACTACGAATCGATAACACTGTATATCAAAAATCAAGAACTAAGGGGGTTATGTTCCTGGATAATAAGTATTACTCTTGTATTGTAGCAAGCTCCTAGCGGGCGGTATAGAGTCGATGGCCATAACAGAGGTATTCGGCGAGTTCCGCACTGGGAAGACGCAGCTGTCGCACACGCTGTGCGTCACCACGCAGATCCCCAACGGCACCGGCTACACTGGGGGGAAGGTCATGTTCTTGGACACGGAGCATACTTTGTATCCTTTGCAGAATATTTTTCAGTTTTGCGCGATTGAGTGTATAAAACCTTGGGTACACCGAGGTCAAAAATGACCGTTTTCCCCACAGATACCGTGATGAAGTGGCTAAAAGTTTGAATTTAAAAACAATAAAAAATATTTTTTTTTCCTGATCGTTTCACATTCTAAATAAATTGAAATAGGAGACAAGATCAAACCTGAATATTTTGATTACTTGATTTTCTTAACCAACTGTACCAGTCGACCAGACAGATTGAGGCCGGTCGCAGACAGATTCAACCTAGACCAGAATGCAGTCTTGGACAACGTTCTGTATGCCAGAGCTTACACTTCTGAACATCAGGTTGACCACATAAAAAAATATTTTTCGACTATATCCATTCTCGTGCCCATATTTAGCTTGCGGTTGGTAGGTAAGTATAGCTGCCGCTTACTAATCTGGTCCTTACTGGACTTTAGTCGCAATAATAACTACACCAACCGAGTCGTGCCTACATATTTTCATCTTATATTCCGTTTTGGGTATGAATGTATAAAATGATTAGTATTTGGTTATCCCAGGCGGAACTGCTAGACTTCGTAGCAGCTAAGTTCCACGAGGAGGCAGGCGTGTTCAAACTCCTGATCATCGACTCCATCATGGCGCTGTTCCGAGTTGACTTCTCTGGTCGCGGGGAACTGGCCGATCGGCAGCAGAAGTTGGCGCAAGTGCTGTCCAGGTTACAAAAGGTAAGGAACGGTAACGTCACCTTGAGATGCTTGCTGCATACGGTATACTGCTATCTGCGCGTGGTTTTATGAAGCTTTTTCTGTATTCTCTTGCTTTAAAATTCTTACAATATTCGCTAATCGCTATAGACATACATACCTACAACATAAGAACATAGCCGGAACCTTCGCTCGAAGAGTGATAATTTACTCAACGCTCCTCCTGATCTCTCTATATCTGGCTACTCTAGAGAATCTTTCGCTGTAAGGGCTACTCACTTGTGGAATGAGCTACCACGTGATATTCGTCACTCAGAATCTTTTTCCATTTTTAAATCTGGTTTACACAGTCATTTTCTTACTGCATCAGGTTGCAATTAATCTTTTTTTATCCTATATGTTTAATATATATGTTTATCTATTTATATATGTAGGTATATATGAATGTAAGTATGTGTATTTTTATATGTGATATGCATGTTTAATTAAATTTATTTATTATAAATAATTATTTATTTATATTCGGAATTTTTGTTTATCTATGTATATTAGTATTTAATATGTACTATTATGTAGATCTTAAGTGTTGATAGTTATTTAAGTGTTTAGTTAGTTCTTTGATGTTGCCGCAGCTACTTGCTATGTGTAATTTTTCTTTTTAAATGCAGGGTTGTCTGGAAGAGATCGCTTGAAGCGATAAGGCCGCCTTTGCGCACACTGTTATTTTTAAGTTTTTCAAACTGTACGATTTATGCGCAATAAAGAGTTTATCTATCTATCTATCTATCCTACTCCTCTGCTAGAAGTTATGGGTCTCTTTATAAACGCTTCTGCCGGGCATATTATTTATCTTAAGTAAGCAACGATAAGCATACAGGGAAGGAAGCACGCAAGCAGCAACTCTATTGTACCGTTTCCAATACCAGTAATACTGATTCGATACGCGATCCTGAGTATAGCCCTGCCAGGAAAAAAGACCTCTTTTTTTATATTCTTTCTCTGCTTTTCTCTATGACAGTTTTTTTCCTGGCAGGATCGCGTATTGCATCAGTACTACTGATAGTAAGAACCCTGCCTATTTGGCGAGCCTGTCTCCTATGGTTGCTTAGTAGTTATTAATTAACTAGCGTTTTGTAGATTTTTTTCTTCTTAAAAGAAGCCCGAAGCTAGAAAATATTAAAAAGCTTACCAACACTTCCGCATCTTCAAAATCAGTGTCCGCAGGCCGGTTGTTTATCCAAGGTTCCTTTCTGTAGGTACACACTATCAAAGTTATTAATAAATGATAACAGAGACCTTCAAATTTATTAAAAAAATTGATATATCGTAAAAATTCACGCACGTTCCCAACAAGTTGTTTAGGTACAATATGGAATTGATCGCTGAAGAGTCTTCATCCTACATGGTTAAAATAATAGAGCTCCACTAAGTTGATGAGTTCTTGAATAATAGATGTTATAAAGTCCTTGGAGTAGAAAAATTATATCGATACTCGTGTTCGACGTCCATTAGGGGGATATTACTATAATAAGATACATATAAGTATACGTAGGTACGTTAAACTTTTGTGATAAAGCGCGCTACCTTCATTTCTAAGAATGTAATTGATTAATAGGTACTTACCAGGCCACTCAGAAAGTATTGCGACAAATAGTTTTTATATATGGCAGACTGGCCGGTTAGAATCTTTTTTGAAAATATGATTACTTGTAAGTAAAAATATGTGTGTTCCATTTTCAAAATTTCCCTCCACATTTTTTGCGAGCCAATTCTAAGTATCGTGTCTTACTGAAAAATGGATCTGCGCCGGGAACATTTTAGAGCTATGATTTTTTACGATTTCAAGTGTCGCCTGAAACCGGATGAATCGTTCGATAGACTTCAAATGGCATTTATGGATGAAAGCCCCTCCAAGGCAACCGTGTATCGTTGGTATAACGAATTTAGGCGCGGTCGACCAACCTTGGGGGATGAAGAAAGAAGCGGTCGCCCTTTGACGGCTATTACAGAAGAAAACGTGCTAGCAGTGAAAAATTTAATCCAAGATAATAGGCGAATTACATATCAGGAGATTCAGCACATATTAAAGATTGGATCGGGAAGCGTTCACGAGATTCTACACTGGCATCTTCGCGTGAGGAGGATAGTATCGCGCTGGGTGCCGCACTTCCTCACCGACGCTCAGAAGCAGGCCCGGGTGGAATGGTGCCGTGATATGCTGAACAAATTTGAAGCAGGCTCGTCTCGGCGTGTTTACGACATCGTAACAGGTGATGAGTCCTAGATTTATCAATACGATCCAGAAACCAAGCGCCAGTCGACAGTTTGGGTGTTTCAAAATGAACCAACTAGGCGTTGGTTCATTTTGAAACTCCCAAGTGAAGCGATCTCGAAGCGGGGGGAAGATTTTGATCGCCAGCTTTTTTAATTAAACTGGCCACTTGGCCTCAATTCTCTTACGAGATCAAAGAAGCATTAACGCCGAATGGTATACTACCAAATGTTTACCAGAAGTTTTTTCTGTTGTGAGCAACAAGCGACCAAACACAGGGCTCCGCGGACTACTGCTCAGCCACGACAATGCGCCTGCACACACCGCGCTCAAAACGAGGGACTTCCTGGACAGCACACCAGTCAAACTCCTGGGTCACCCTCCTTACAGACCTGATCTAGCACCGTGTGACTTCTTTTTATTTCCAAAAATAAAAAATCAGCTCAAGGGGATACAATTTTCGTCGCCGGAAGATGCGCTGGCTGCGTTCGAGCAGGCTGTAAACGAGGTGTCTACGGCGGACTGGAAAAAGTGTTTTGAAAACTGGTTCAGACGCATGAATCTTTGTATAGAGGCTGGTGGAGAGTACTTTGAAAAGATTTAATAAAAACATATGTACCTGTAGAACAATTTTTTTTAGTGTCGCAAATCTTTCTGAGTGTCCCACGTAGAAGTAGCAAGCACTTATGTATTTTCTTGGCTATTTTGTTTTGAACGTGAAGATCAAACCTCAATTTAAGCTAATCGGTTAAAATTATTACCTTATTTTAGACATTACTCTAACCCACATTCTAGGAAATGGGATTGGTCTTGTCTTGGCTTTGTTTTGCATATGCGTTTATAACTAAAATTTATAAAATTTCATCTATTTTATATCGAATTTCTACGATCAAAACACTTAACGATGTATAATATGAAAGAACTAAATAATAAATTCGTTTCTGGCATGACTCGAACCTGCGTCACTGGAATGCCGGTCCATCACTCTACCAACTGAGCTAAAACAGCATTGTGAGTGCTAAAAATCTTCAAAATACTTAACGATGTAGGAATAAAAACGGTTACTAATTTTATTTTTCACCATTAACCATGTTTGTTGCGCATTATTCATCTACTGACACGTATCGTGTCCAGCTACGAATATTTCTGCATACACACATTCCAAACATCATCAGTTTAGGTACATCCGTCTCTACATAATGCGTAGTAATAACACGATCCGCACGCGAATATTCTGTTTTAATAGTTTTATCGTCATAAATAAATAGAGCAAGTGCGTATCATGAGGTCAAGATCATAGGGTAACAGATTGTAGATATCCGGCTACTTCTACCAGGGGTGCTTGACTCTTTGGACTGCTGAGATAAAGAAAGTTGGAAATACTTTTATATTACTGTTTGGTCTTCTTGTTCTGTCGAGTGGGTATCGAGTCTATCGACCCGATGAACCCTGGTGTCAGAGTTTTTAAACCGCCTAGTAGCACAACTATCAGGCCTCTGACATGGTTTGAGTAACGACCACTATCAAAGACAGCGACCGGGACTGACGGCTTACTGTGCCCTCCGAAGCACGAAATCTTTTTTTTTCAGACAATCAGGTGATTCAGCCTGCAATGTCAACCAAACTGGAGAAAATTCACAAAGTGATAAATTCTCAAATATCAACTTTATTTTCCCCCCTGGGAATCGAACCCAGGACCTCCGGATCGAGAGTCCATGGCCCTAGCCACTAGACCACGGAGGCAGTTAAATTTTTACTTTTTGGTTAGCTACGATCACGCGTATATGCTCTTTTCGGGCTAGACAAGACAGAACATCAGTGGCCACGTATATATTTTTAGCCTATTACTTAAATGTTTAAGTAGTAAATACTTGCAACCATCAAACAGGTTTTTGTTGGCTTATATAGCATGCCTAGGAAAATATGTAGCTGGTTGATGTTATCACAGAAGCATTAGATTCCGATTGAGGCAACGAAAAGTTAAACCTATTTATTTATTGCGCATTAGATGATATGGCTTTGATGTTAGGTTGTACTAGTTTTTATTCGTCTGTTTTGTCGGTTAATGTTATGTTGCCTAGCGGCCAAATTATTTTTAATATAAATCAGAAGCAAATTATTTGGAATCTTCTGTATGAATGTGAAAGTAATGGATAACACTATATGATTGTAATAATCAATTAATTATCGCATTTATAAATACAGCAACTAGGTCAGTTAAGGTGAAGGTCGTAATTAAGTCCCTGGATAAGACATTCTGTGCTATAATATGAAAGAAAGAAAATAATAAATTCGTTTCTGGCAGGACTCAAACCTGCGTTTCTTATTTTCTTTCTTTAATATTATATGAAATGAAAATATCATTGTGAGTGCTAACAATCCTCAAAAATATTTTAAAAATCATTCTGTGCTACCTATTTATGCAATCTAAGAATCTACCCAAAAATTTTTGTCGCATCGTGCGTTCCAATTCCAATTTGAAACGATATTCTCTTTGGCTTGTTTTTTTACTACTTTACATCTTCATGCATTACTTCGCGTCGTAAGGTCTCACAAAAAGTTTTAACTGCAGGACTGATTTTAATAAAACATTAGCATCGTATAATTAATTAATTTATAATGTTTTCCTCCTAGATCTCTGAAGAATACAATGTAGCGGTATTTATAACAAACCAGATGACGTCGGACCCTGGTGCCACACTTTCCTTCCAAGCGGACCCTAAGAAGCCCATCGGTGGGAACATCCTCGCGCACGCATCCACAACCCGGATCTCTCTACGCAAAGGTCGTGGCGAGAATCGAATCGCGAAGATCTATGACTCTCCCGATCTGCCGGAGAGTGAAGCTACTTTTTCTATCACCAATGGAGGTGTTGCTGACGCTAAAGATTAATTTTTAAATTATAAATTTTGTTTGTTAAGATTTATATTGTTTTCTTTATATCCATCGTGTAGAATTTATTCAGCAACACCAACGAATTAAATTTCAGACAATAACTAAGCTTTAGATAGTTTATTATATGAAGGAGTTATCCAAGTTGTTTATTAGTTTTGCAATAGCTACACGAGTTACCGCAGAAGTTAGAGCGATGACCCATTTTCCGTAACCGTGCGACCAATCTTGCATTTATCTTAAAAGCTATTGGCCTAATAATTACCGTTTATTGTACATCCTCATATAATTGTACAGATAACTCCGTAACCCTAGCATATGAATGAAGTGCCGGGCAACAAAGTCCACGATGGACTGTCTCGCCATCGCGGTGGCGTGACTCGAACGAACCAATTAAATGGGCGCACGATTAGATAAATTGGATTCCAGCGAACTACGTTTTGGGTGGTGGATCTCTTGGTTCTTAACCATTTTACTTTACGCACTGCGTTGCGTTATTTTTGTACAAAACTTAACCCAAGATTACTTCAATTAGCTAACGCTTTAACTTAACGCAACTTTAACTTTATATTTTTATCTTTACAACATCTTTATCACATCATCGCTTTTCAGATACAGAAATGGCTACTACTTGTCTATATGCAGTAGGGGAATGTAGCTAGTAGCTACTCAGTAACTTGGTCGTTCATGGAAAGTTTCTTAAGTCCTATCATGCTACCTATCATTATATATTCTTTGTACCAAGTTTAGGAGTTTGCACAACAATAGAAGAAACAGCAATATTATACCATACCATATTACTGTAATAAGTACATACACGACTAGTTGCGCGGTACAAAAATACTTGCGCGCTGTGATGTTGATGTGGTTGAGAAATGAAATGAAAACTCTATCGATCGCTCATATTCGCTGCGCTGACCGCTCCCGCTCCCAGTGTGGCCCAAGCCGAATGACGTTGACGTTTGTCGGGCTGTGTGACGTCAGTCGGTTTCTGAAACTGTCAAAGAAAAGTCGTGAGTTTGGTGGGTGGAAGCAATACTATTTATTTCGATTAGAATAATTTATTAAATCATAGTGTTTGTGTTATATTATTTATAAGAATTTTTATATTTACGTGTATTATACATTATCGAACATGAGCGATAATAAAGAAGGAAAAAAGGAAGTTCGTGTATGGTGTGATGGATGGTGAGTAAAGATTTTTAATATTTTCAGTGGTTATTTCCTCTCTAAATGAATACTTTGGTCAATAAGTATGCAGTATATAGTGGGTAAATTACTTATTGCAGTGGTTATTGTAAATTAGGGATTATTTTCCCCAAACTGAAATCCCTGAAAGGATACTACATCCGCCGCCAAGGTTTTTAAATTGCGCTTGTATTAGTAATAATTTGCCCCTTTGGCAAGAAACCTGCTGCATTTTCCTAAATAATAATCTTATGTGCGCGAACTATAGTGCTAAAACAATACATTACCTTCATCAATAGTTTATCAAAGAGTTTTCCCACAGCCTAACCTAGGTACTTAGTGTAATGAAAAATAAACAAAACCGAATTGACTCATCTCCGTTAATATTACAAGCTATTTTAGTGTTATTACTAGGTATAGTATTATGTATTTAGGTACTAGGCATTTGGGAGCAGTGCTATTGTTATTTATCTGCTGAATTCTTTAGGTAATATTCAAATAAAACTTTCAAGCTAGACTGGGAGTGAGTGAAAAACATAGAATATTCCAGCTGCAGTTCCTCCCCGGCATGCTGTAAAAACGAGCTAAGGGATTGGAGGGTTTCACTATATGGCATTTTAGGAGATGGGCGGACATCCTGTCACTACTGCAATATTCCTACAAATCGATCTTAAATAACCTTCAAGACTTTGTCAGATGTGGCCGACCAACCTTGTTTAAGTCGATTACGCTCCGCCTACCCTATTAGGTACTTTGTCTCTTGTACTCAAGCACCTTTTTATATATTAGAATTGTAAAAAAGCTTATTTTATTTCAGCTATGACATGGTACATTTTGGCCATGCCAACTCACTACGGCAGGCTAAAGCGTTGGGTGATGTGCTGATAGTGGGAGTTCACACAGATGAAGAAATCGCCAAACATAAGGGCCCCCCAGTTTTCACTCAAGAGGAAAGGTATGTATCTGTCACCACTTCCTTTCAAGATTTTTTTTTATTTTATATATTTTTCAATAGATTAAAAAATGTTTTTTTTTTAATATCTGGCTACTTAATATTTAATTCAATGTTTTCTAACTTACCAAATTATTAAATTGCATAGAAAAAAGTAACACAGCTAAATATTATTTTTATTATTATGATCATCAATCAAGTACTTATGTGATCTTTTCACTATAATTCATGACTTTAAATTAAATAAACAAGAAAAATTTATATTGTAAAGCAGCTTTGAAAGCACATACCACATATAAATTATCTAGAAACATATTCAATACCCTCACAGAAGTTGCAACTTTATTGTGTTTGGTTAAGGTATAAAATGGTGCGTGCCATCAAGTGGGTAGACCAGGTTGTGGAGGGAGCACCTTATGTGACCACTCTGGAGACATTAGACAAGTACCAGTGCGACTTCTGTGTACATGGAGGTAAGTGATACAAGTGTTTTTAACAACATGTAGGTGAATTTCTTAACTTGCGACTCCTTACAATGAAAGATCTAGGCATGTCCTTACCGACGGCGAAGATCAAATTACTCGTGCAATTAATGCTGCCAATACAAATCGAGCCACACTCAACACAAGCTCTTCCAGCAACCGCGCACCCCGCCGGCGGGGTCGCGGAGGTCCTTACTTTGTTCCCCTCTTTGGGGTTTACCGGCACGTACCGGGTAGATTCTCTCCGATAAGGAATTCCCAAGGCAACGCCATAGGCCCGACTTTAGTCCGGTGACGCATTATATACACTTTGTAGTTTGGTGCAAATAGATCCTTAAAAAAAGGACAATTTCTTACATGCTGGACTGGTAGCGAGAGAAAAGCATGTTATAAAAACAAGCTAAGGGATCCGAGGGTTTCAGTATATTGCAATTTAGGCGATGGGCTGACAACTGTCACTACAGCAATACACCTACAAATAACAAATCTTTTTTAGACATGGCGGAACGACCTTTGTTTAAGTCGTTTACGTTCTGCCTACCCCATTAAAGATACAGGCGTGATAAGTATGTATGTAGGAGAAAACAAATGAATAGCGAAAAATTATTTAAATTTATTTCCAGGAATAAGATTTTCTGTTCCACATGCTCCTTGCTACATGTACATATTTTGTTTTGCTGAAATTAATGAAATTATTGGTTATTAAGAATCCATATCTCACATACCTACCATTATTTCATTTATAACATGCCAATAAATTAAGATTTTTTTAGCACAAGAGATCCAATCCAATAGATAAATTTTTATTACAACAATAATTGCATTGTTATGAGCTATTAGACAAATAACTTATGTTTTTTTAATACATATAATCACGCCTTTATGCCTAATGCGGTAGGCAGAGCGTAAACGACCTAATCAATGGTCGTTCTGCCACGTCTGACAAAGTTTTGAGGGTTATTTAAGATAGATTTGTAGGTATATTGCTGTAGTAACAGGTTGTCAGCCCATCACCTAAATTGCAATATACTGAAACGCTTGGATCCCTTAGCTGGTTTTTATAGCATGTCCGGGAGGAAACGCAGCTGGCACATTCTATGTTTTTCTCTCGCTCCCAGTCTAAGAAGTATTTTTTAAATAATACCAAATATTTTTCTGCACATGATGCTTTTACCATCCATACCAAACCAAGCCACATGTCTTTAAAGTCACTATCCATGTCTAATAGTCAATCACAAATTTGATTGCCCACGCTCAATGGATTGGCAATGGTCTTACATGACTGCGATTAGTTTATTAGCTTATTAGAGCATTTTTGCTTCCATGCTGGACTGGGAGCGAGAGAAAAACAGAGAATGTGCCAGCTGCATTTCCTCCCGGGCATGCTCTAAAAACCAGCTAAGGGATCCGAGGGTTTCTGTATATTGCAATTTAGGCGATGGGCCGACAACCTGTCACTACGACAATATACTTACAAACCTATCTTAATAACCTTCAAAACTTTGACAGACGTGGCGGAACGACCTTTGTTTACGTCGTTTACGCTCTGCCTACCCCATTAGGGATAAAGGCGTGATTATATGTATGTATGTTAGAGCATTTTTGTTATTTTAGATTGTTCCAAAACTTTGTTTTTGTTGTATCAGATGATATCACAGTCACAGCTGATGGAATCGACACATATCATATGGTTAAGAAGGCTGGCAGATACAAGTAAGTAAACTCTTATTTAATATTTTCTATAATTTTATAGTTTACAACTCTGATTTAGGTATTTGTAGCTAACAACTCTGATTTAGGTATTTATAGATAACAACTCTGATTTCTTTACTTATAACTCTTCCAAACTTTTTTTTACTGCCTCCGTGGTCTAGTGGTTAGAGCCATGGGTTTACGATCCGGAGGTCCTGGGTTCGATTCCCAGGGGGAAAACACAAAGTTGATATTTGTCAATTTATCTCTTTGTGAGGTTTTTCCCAGTTTGGTTTGGACATTGCAGGCTGAATCACCTGATTGTCCGAAAAATTAAAAAAAAGATTCCGTGCTTTGGAGGGCACGTTAAGCCGTCGGTCCCGGTCGCTATCTTTGATAGTGGTCGTTACTGTAACCATGTCAGAGGCCTATTAGCTGTGCTACTAGGCGGTTTGAAAACTCTGACACCAGGGTTCATCGGGTCATTCGACTCGAGAATCCACTCGCTAAGAAGAAGATTCTTCCAAAACAGTAACTATTAGAATTATGAGCGATTGTACTGTTTTTCCCATCATGTAGTTTGCTGCTTACTTTTTAGTAAATGAAGAGAGTATCTTGCCAAAGTAACACGGAGTTTTTAAAAATGTACTTTCGACATAGTAAGTTTTGTAAGCTTTCATACAAATACATATTTAAAAGACACAAGGAAATAACGTCGGTCCCGGTCACTGTCTTTGATAGTGGTCGTTACTCAAACCATGTCAGAGGCCTAACAGTTTGAAAACTCTGACACCAGGGTTCATCAGGTCGTTCGACTCGAGAATCCACTCGTCAAGACGAAGAAGAAGTAATGTAATTTTTAAGTATGGGAAATTAAGAGTATTTTGATTTTGGTAATATCCCTACTTTGGAGGGCCCAATGGGTACGGTTTCGTGTTTAATCCGTATCTGAATTAATCTCATGTTATGACGTCGGCGCTATGATAAAAAATATTGACGTAGGTATTATGGAAGCCTGTAGTAATTAATGTATGACTAATGCATTATAAATGAGTGATGATAGCATTAAATACTTGGTTCATACTTAGTTCTAAGTCTACTAACAAAGTGAGTCTTATGTTACTTGAATATATAAATTTATTATTATATTATTAAATTCTTATTCGTAACATATTGACGTGGTAACGAAGAGCGGTGTCTCTCAACACAGGTGTTAAGCTTAAAGAGGAACATCGGCATATTTGTCAAATTTAAATGTATTAGAAGGAAATAAACATTTTTATTTTATTTATTTATTTATTTATTCGTGACTGAATATAATAGATAAATCGTGGGTTAAATTTATTTTTATATTATTAAATTCTTATTCGTGACTGAATATAATAAATAAATCGTGGGTGATTCTCTGATAATCTGACTCATACCTACTACGCTGTTTATTTCTTGAATCATGCGAAAATCTAGTATGTAGTTTGATAGCATATCTTCTTGGATCTATTCTCATCTCAGCATAGCATAGAGAATTATTCTTATAGTTTTGTTCAATTTAAACTACAATTTACTTATTCGCATTTTTTTTACTGAGCTTACAATATTTAAAGTAAAATAAGTTTTTTTTTGTCTTTAAATTTGTATAGTACCTAATGTAATATTCTAATAAATAGTTTGATTTTATTTTATATCTACGCTTAATGAACTTAATCTTGTAATGATTTTGCATTGACCTGATTAAATGTATAAAACATGTTATATTAATGATAATTTGATTCGTAATGCTGATAATTATTTTATACGCGCTTTACTGGAAAAAAAGAGGGTAAGTAGTAGACATCACGGTTACGAATACGATCCTGTATATTTACATAAGTAGAGTAAATTCAAATGCAGCAGAATAGAGTGAAATAAATAAAGAATACTTACTATGTTTAGGTACGTTGCAACGTAATGCCTAGAAAACTTCGATCATAGGAAGGGTCGGAACAGAAAATAATTTCTATATCAGGAAAAACAATATATACATATCTAGTCATAAAAACTCATTGAACTGTGTCTTATCGGCCCAAACAAACGCTATTTATTAGGTTAATTATCCGATAAATACGAGCACACTAGATTTTCATATTTTTTTAAGTGTCTGAATTGTTTCGCAGAGAAGTACAAAGAACGGCGGGCGTATCAACTACAGACCTGGTCGGGAGGATGTTGCTACTAACCAGAGAACATTTCAAGTACGTAATACATACATACATAAAATCACCCTATGTGATAAGATAACTCTTTACAAGCCTTGCACATGCACATATTTCAGACAAGACTATCATGCATGCATTCTTAAAATATAACCAGACAGTAGAACGCGTCTTATGATAACATTATGATTTTTTTGGACAAGAGTATGTATAAATCAATAGATAAGTACGTGTGGCATCATAACTACTTTATCTTCGGAGAATTGTCATTATGTTTCCCAATAAATTGATCTGCTTTTGCTGCCATAAAGGAGGCCTACAACTTTCACCCAGCTGAAATTCAAATTTAGATATCTTATTCGGAGTTCGAATGTATCTTCCACATCTGTCTTGTGACCCCATAATAGTATACCATAACTTAGCCACTCGTTGGCGTAAGCAACTGTTCTTACAGAGCTAGCTATTAAATTCAATAAGTCTTGTATCATGTGTGCGTCGAGTCAAATACATATTTGTTCATTCCTACTATCTTTATCTTGTATATATCGCTTCCCTAGAATGCTTGGCCCACTAACGCATAGGGTCTTTTTTCGTTTATTTTTGTAGATCGGATATTCGTTTATTTTCACTCAAGAGTTTGAAGAGGAAGTACGCCAAGAGTTTTATATGGTGAGCTTTTTAGTCACATCATAGCCATACTCCTATCAGAATCTATTACCAATTTTATAGATTATCATTATTTATCATATCTGATTATGTTACCCTACCTGCTTTGTTATCTTTACCACACACACCTGTCCCCTTTGTTTGACGTAATAGCTGGAAACCGAACCGAATTTACACCAAATAACCTCGAAAGATAGAAGTTTAGAATAAAAAAGCATACTTTACGAAACTAGTGTTGCACTTAAGGCATGCTCTGATTTCCAGGAGAGGTGACAAAGAGTATTCAGTCGCGCTGGACCATTCCTCCAACCTGGGCACAGACTCGACGGCCCGATCCCCTTACACTGGCTGCTCACAGTTCCTTCCCACCACGCAGAAGATTATACAGTTCAGCAGTGGCCTGTCGCCCAAACCCAGTGATAGGGTAAGCTATTTCATTACTAGTTTTCAACTCAATAGTTCTGAATAAGTTTTGATAATTCCATTCCATGCTGCTTATCTTTCCGGGCATACTGTAAAGGAATATAGATGGAAATTTAGGCCATACGAGATAACATAGCGAACACTCCTAATAAACAGTTTACGCTCAGCGTACCCCGCAAGGTTCTTTTATTTACTGGCTTATATAATAGAGGCTGTAACAGAAAGGGTATGTATATACAATGCACCCGAAAGTATGTGAATCTGCCCATAAAACTGAACAAATTTTCCCAAGGAGCTTAGGTCAAAAATGAAAAAATAAGGGCTTCCCGTACTAAATAAACTATATCATTATTATTATTTTCGTTTTCGTCCTATGTTCCTTAGGGAAAGTTGTTCAAATGCATGGGCAATTTCACATACCCTTGGGTGCATATACCCTTTTTGTTATTCTGATTGCGACTTGTGGACTAAAATAACATGGTAAGGTAACAAACATTATTTCTAAAGATATTATTAACCGTGATTATGTGGTGCTAGTTACTACAATTATCTAAACAGTTATTTTTCGTAAAACTGATAATAATTAGCGGTATATTTTTGTACAGATTAATAGTATTATACCTACACCTAATTTGGCAACGCGCCAAACCAATTACGAAACCTTAAAAAACGTAAAGCCTTGTTTTGTAGGTGTTTTTTTACGATACAATAACAATACGAATATTGCAATGAAACTCTTTGACCTTGCCCTTGTAATTTAGCTTTTATTTATAGCATTTATCCGACTGCCCCAGAAGGAGGGTTATGTTATGTTTAGGCATGGTTACAAAGTATTACCTTCTGGCCTTATAATTATAATTAGGATTATGACGTCATACATTGGTACTAACTCGTAGTTGCAAAAATCACGACTTAAGGGGCTTCCCTGGACTAAGTGGCGCCCTCATCAGTCAATAAATCATAATTCACTGAAAGCACAGTCAATCGAAAATCCGGTAGATCAGATTGAGGTTAAAGCAATGAAGGTCATTTAGAACCTCATAAAGTTGCCACTTATAGTTTGTTATAGTAACAGATAGAAAAATTGCGAAAAACGGCCACTTTTAGCACTTTTGCTATCTATAATTGCAGTGAACACTGAATCATTAATTTATAATGCTTAAAATAAATGTCAGTGCCTATACGTCTATCTGATCTACCGGATTTTCAATTAATTGAGTTTTCAGTGAGTAATGATTTTTTAATTGATGAGGGCGCTGGCGTGCACCTGAGATCCCCTTAACTAATATAAGTCTATACCTGTCATGGGAGAACAGAAAGGGACGCCAATAATTTTAGTCAAGATTTAGTTAAGTTGTGCGCTCTACGAATCGATTATTTTGGATATTGCATGTAGGAAGCATCATACTAAACACATGCAGTCATCTTTAGAACAACAGTAGGTAGTGGGTAATAATATTAATAAATCAAGAGAAATCGTTCTCCGTTTTATTATAACAAAGATATTTTTAGCAAACAAAATGATTAAGAATTTACCTCTGAACTTTTGACCATGAAACATACACGCAGAGGAAATGTAAGGCGCATGATCAAATCTAGTAAAATAACTATTGAGTTTGAACTTTTTGAGGAAATACAAGGTGCCCAATCAAGTGATGTGATGATGCAATACAAAATATATTTACGTGTATTTATATTTAAATGTATTTTGGTAGAGTATTCTTTTGTTATGTATTCTCTGGTATCGGCCTATGGAATGTGTAAAAACATTCCACTCGTTTTAGTCGTTTGATAACCGCTTTGTTATCTATTCCATTTCCTATTATAGGATGATAATTACACAAGATCCACAGTGACAAAAATAAACACTATCTATGGGGCCATTGTTAAGCTAAAGTGGTATAGTTGTAAATAGGGTGCATTTTGCCACCAGTTTGCTACAATAGAAGCTATTAAAATCAAAATTACTGCTGAAAATTGCAACAAACATTTTTTACATGAAATCTAGGTTCTTCTTGTTCTTAGCGTGGCGATAGAACACGACGAAATATTCAATTTGGATCATTTTGTTAGAATGGACAGTTTATATGATTTGATTTTTACTTCATGACCTATTTTATTAGACAAATTGTTTGTTGATGTAAGAGCATAAAGCCATGACTCATAACAAACAAACATACACCAGCGGGTTAGAGAGGGGAAGGGAAAAGTTTGAGAAACCCCCTCTGCCCCGCGGTTGAATGTTTCGCGTTTTGTTTATGCGCTGGAGATTCGACTTAACATACACATATTCAAAGTATTATCACTTATTTCGAGACCTAAAATTCTTAATTATTTCTTTATCAAAACCGTAAAAAAAACGTAGCTATAAATATATACTACCTATATTAGTATTCCCATTATATACCTATTCGACTGTTGTTAGCCTTGGGCGAGGAATTATAATAGTTTGTTTAATGTTTTTACGCAGTAGATTTATGCATCTAATAACAGTGTTTGAACACTCATAAAAAGGAACAAATTGAGAAAATTTTAACTAATTAAAAATTTGGCAGCGTAATATTTCTAAAATATCTTATCTTATTCGTTATCCGTTAGTGTCCCACTGCTGGGCAAATTCCTCCCTCCGGTCTCTCCACGACTCCCTATTCTGGGCTTCTTCTGGGCAATTTTTGAGGAAGACATCGAGCTCATCCTTCCATCGCCGCCTTGGCCGGCCACGCCGCCGTCTGTCTCTTCTGGGCATCCACCCGGTGGTAATCTTAGCCCATAATTCACCTGGCATACGACACACGTGACCTGCCCAGTCCCACTTTAGTTTTGCCGCTGCGCGGGTTACATCAGCTATTCCGGTTTTGGAGCGAATTATGAAGTTTCGGACTTTGTCCGTGAGTTTCAAACCTAATATACTTCGCTCCATGGCTCGTTGGCATACCCCGAGTCTGAATCTTTGAGCTTCCGTCAAAGACCAAGTCTGCGCCCCATATGTCAGTATCGGAAGAATACATATGTCCATGAGTTTTCGTTTCAATGATAGAGGCAATTCGAGTTTCATGTGCTCCTTCATCGACCAATAACTCCTCTTGGACGGATGTTATTCGTCCAAGTAACTCCTCCAGGAGTTTTCAATGCGTCGTGCCACTTCCTGCTCTTGGCGAGCCTGTAAGGAAATTAATTGGCCGAGGTAAATATACTCGTGGACATATTCCATTCTCCCGCCATCGACTGTTACTGTCTTTTCGATGCTATTTGACATAAGCTTGGTCTTTGACATATTCATCATTAATCCAGACCCGAGGCTTGCGGTGCTGAGATTTTGAAGCATGAGCTCTAGTTCTGTAGCTGATGAAGAGAGCAAGACGATGTCGTCCGCGAAACGAAGGTTGGTTAACTTCGTACCGCCGACGTCAATGCCTCGCCCTTCCCACGCATCCGCAATTTTTCTAAATACTTCCTTCAAGGCACTGGTAAACAATTTTGGGGACAGTGGGTCTCCCTGTTTGACACCTTTGTGAATTCTAAAAGTTGAACCAGTCCGTTCTAATGTTATTGCAGCTGTGCTTTCATTATAGATAAGTTTCAAAAGGTTTGTGTAAGTTGGGTCAATTTCTTGTTTATGGAGGGCGTCAAACAGGGAAGAGCGCTTTAAGCTATCGAGGGCCTTGGAGTAGTCCACGAACGCCAAGTACAGGGGCAAATTATATTCGATATGCTTTTCTATGATCTGATTCAGCGTGTGCAAATGATCAGTCGTAGAGAGACCGGGTCGGAAGCCAGCTTGCTTAAGGGGTTGGTGAAGGTCGAGTTCGCCTGCTATTCGGTGCTCGATTACTTTAATAAATAGTTTGTTGACGTGAGATGTTAGACTTATCGGGCGGTAGTTGTTAATATTGGATTTGTCCCCTTTTTATGAAGCAAAATTATATTAGAGTGGCAAAATTTCGTTGGTATTTTTCCTGTAAGTAATATGGCATTAAATAAATTTGTAAGATGGGGAAAGAGTATGTCTTTTCCTATTTTTAAAGCATCAGCGGTAATGCCATCCTCTCCGGGGCTTTTATTGTATCGCATTTGCTTAATGCTCGATGGACTCTGCTAAAATATATGATCTATTTTTTAAATTAAATCTAACCGGTTTTATATGAGTATATAATTTACATCTAGTTTTAAAACAACTTTTATGAAAAAGGTTTAACCTTGACTAAAAGCATAATTAGAAATCCTGGCGTTAAAATCATACATAACATCTAGTGTTACTGCCTATATTATACTGGTTTTCATAAGCATATTTTGAAAACTGGTTGGTTATTAATTAAAGAAGAATAATTAATAAATCCAATAAGTACTAGGTCGTAATCAATTGAATCCGTATTTTTGAAGATTTTAGCACTAACATTGCAATTTTTATTACATATTATAAGAAAGAAAGAAAATAATAAAATTCGTTTCTGGCAGGAATCAATCCTGCGTCTCTGGAATGCCGGTCCATTACTCTACCAACTGAGCTACAGAAACGGTAGAGGGAGTGATGAATTTATCATAGTCTTTCTAATTACGCTATGACGTATACAAGACGCAGTGACGCAGGTTCCGAGTCCTGCCAGACACGAATTTATTATTTTCTTTCTTTCATATTAATTGAATCCTTTATGATTATTCAATTCAATTAGACTTTATTGCATATCACATACATATCTTACAAACTAGTACATTGTTAGATATTATGTGACGCCCCGGTGGGGCAAGGCAAAATAATAAGTGATAGTAATTATTTATAATAATACAATAATCCTTACAACTTAATAAAATGTATATAAAACATTTCAATGACGTATACCGTGAACGACAATAAAATTAACTTTACATAATATGTATTTTTAACTTAAATCATTTTTTTTATTTAATCGTTTAGAAATTCACTTATGTTATAGTAACTGTTATTTAATAGGAACTTTTTTATATTGTCCATAAAGACTTTGGTGTTTGATATATTCTTCATGCTGTTTGGTATCTTATTGTAAATTTTAATTACCATAGAGTGCGGGCTTGATGTAAATAATTCCAGTTTAGAGAATGGTATTTCAAGTTGGTTTTGTGTGCGGTTGTTTCGTCGGATTGTGTTTAAATGTATATAAAGATTTGGGTGTTTTCGGACAAACTTACAGGCTTCATATATGTAGAGGGAGGTTAATGTGAGAATTCCAAGTTTTTTGAAATTTGGCTTACAAGAATCCATATTTCCAATATTAGTCAGGATCCGTATGCATTTTTTCTGTAAGATTAAGATTTTCTCTCCTTCGGAACAATTTCCCCAAATGATAATTCAGTAATTTAGTCGCAAATGTGCATATGCATAATAGGCTGATAGAGTTGTTGGTAAATCCGTTGCCTTTTTTAACTGTCGGCGAGCATAAATAAACGAAGATAATTTGGCTGCCAGTTTATCTATGTGGGACTTCCAATTAGGATTTGCATCTATGTCTATACCTAATAAAGAACTAATATTTTCAATTTTGTAATTATTGTGCTTATAATCTATCTCTAGCGTAGGTTTTTGGTAAGGTCTAAATTCTATGTGGGCCCGTGATACTGAAAAGTATACCAACAACTAATAATATTAATAAAAAGTATGTTCTGTGTCAGTAACAAATGCCTTGTACCCAACCAAACCCTTTACTTTACTATAATTTCTAATAATTCTATCTATTTATCTTCCATGCTGGACTGAGAGTGAGAGAAAAACATAGAATGTGCCAGAATTATTATAGCTGCATTTCCTCCCGAGCATGGATCTGAGGGTTTCAGTATATTGTAATTTAGGCGATGGGTTGACATGACAACCTGGCACTACAGCAATATACGTACAAATCTTTCTTGAATGGCCCTCAAGACTTTGTCAGGCAAGGGGGAACGGCTTTTGTTTAGGTAGTTTACGCTCTGCCTACCCCATTAGGGATAAAGGCGTGATTATGTGTATGTATGTATGTATTTCTAATAGATTCTATCAAAGCATCTCCTTTTCTTACAGTAATGGTTCCTAAGACGCAAGCTGCAAAACAACACTTTATGGAGAACCATAATTCATATTTACCTTATTATCTTTCCAGGTAGTATACGTAGCAGGCGCCTTCGACTTATTCCACGTGGGTCATCTAGACTTCTTAGAGGAGGCGCATAAGCAAGGGGACTTCCTGATAGTAGGGCTCCACACGGACCTTGAAGTGAATCGGTACAAGGGGTCCAACTACCCCATCATGAATCTACATGAGAGAGTGCTGTCCGTACTGGCTTGCAAGGTAAGCAAATGCTTTGGGATAGTTATTTATGTCTGTAGCGCACATAGATGGCGCCACATCAAGATACAACAGTCCTGAAACGCGGTATCGAAGTTTGCGCGGTGATCTGCTTATATACAAGTTCCGAACTTGACCAAGTCGGAGCTCGGTCCCTTAGTCACAACACCTGACCGGGTAGCTACCCGACTCTCATCCGTCATCACTCGGCCAACTGGCCTCTTAAGGAAACTCCCAAATGCTTTAGGAGACACTTTTAAGCAGGGGACTTCCTGATAGTAGGGCTTCATACAGACCTTGAAGTGAGTCGGTACAAGGGGTCCAACTATCCCATCATGAATCTGCACGAGAGAGTGATGTCCGTACTGGCTTGCAAGGTAAGCAAATGCCGTGGGATAGTTATTTATGTCTGTAGCGCACATAGATGGCGCCACATCAAGATACAACAGTCCTGAAACGCGGTATCGAAGTTTGCGCGGTGATCTGCTTATATACAAGTTCCGAACTTGACCAAGTCGGAGCTCGGTCCCTTAGTCACAACACCTGACCGGGTAGCTACCCTACTCTCATCCGTCATCACTCGGCCAACTGCCCTCTTAAGGAAACTCCCAAATGCTTTAGGAGACTTCCTGATAGTAGGGCTTCATACAGACCTTGAAGTGAGTCGGTACAAGGGGTCCAACTATCCCATCATGAATCTGCACGAGAGAGTGATGTCCGTACTGGCTTGCAAGGTAAGCAAATGCCGTGGGATAGTTATTTATGTCTGTAGCGCACATAGATGGCGCCACATCAAGATACAACAGTCCTGAAACGCGGTATCGAAGTTTGCGCGGTGATCTGCTTATATACAAGTTCCGACCTTGACCAAGTCGGACATTGGTACCCTGGTTACAACACCCGTACCAGACGCTAGCTACCCGACTATCATCCGTCGTCACTCGGCCAACTGGCCTCTCAAGGAAACTCCCAAATGCTTTAGAAGAGGCTTATAATTATAAGTATGGGAACTTCCTGATAGTAGGGCTCCACACGGACCTTGAAGTGAATCGGTTCAAGGGGTCCAACAATCCCATCATGAATCTACATGAGAGAGTTCTTTCTGTTCTGGCTTGCAAGGTAAGCAAATGCTTTGGGATAGTTATTTTAGTCAGTAGCGCACATAGATGGCGCCACATCAAGATACAACAGTCCTGGAGTCGTATTTTTGAACCGCTCGTATCCGAATTCGCATACGTAAAAGCAACATTCGCATACGAAATCCTAAAGTCGCATATGAGTATTATTTTTGAATACTCATATGCGACTCTGCAACGAGTGGTCGACACCACTCGTTTTCTTTTCTACTACTCGAAACTTAAGTAGGTAGTCTATGATCATCATGACACACATTTGACAAGTGACTCATTAACTTTTTATTTTACGTTCCGTTTCTTTGCGATTTCAAATCAACGATTTTTTTTTAGTTTTAGTGGTGGTATAGTAGGTGTATTACTGCGTAAAACGAAACCAATTTATGGAATAAGACTTTATTGGCAACACAGATTTCTACTGCTACAAAAATACGTAAAATCGTGTGTGATAGAATTTGATTTCGTACACGAATGATTTTCGTATGCGTTCTCAGCTTTCATACGAGCAGGAGTCGTATTTTTGAACCGCTCGTATATGAATTCGCATACGAAAATGCAACATTCGCATACGAAATCCCAAAATCACTATTTTTAAATACTCATACGTATGCGAATCTGCAACGAGTCCTCTAAACCACTCGTTTTCTTTTCTACTACTCGAAACCAAAGTAGTCTATGATCATGTCAGTGACACAGACAATCATTTCACAAGTGACACTTTAACTTTTTAATTTACTTGAATTTACGTTCCGTTTCTCTGCGATTCATTTCCGGTTTTTTAAATCAACGATTTTTGTTAGAGGTAGTGCTGGTATAGTAGGTGTATTTCTGCGCAGAACGAAAACAATTTATGGGACTAGACTTTATTGGCAACACAGATTTCTACTGCTTCAAAAATACGTAAAATCGTGTGTGATAGAATTTGATTTCGTACACAAATTATTTTCGTATGCGTATTTCAGTTTTCATACGAGCGGTTCAGAAATACGTCTCCTGTTCAGAAATACAACTCCTGAAACGCGGTATCGAAGTTTCCACGCCGATCTACATATATACAAGTGCCTAATTTGTCCAGTTGGACGTCGGCCTCCTGGTCACAACACCCGACCAAGCTGGTAGCTACCCTTTTCCCATTGGTCAACACTCAGCCAACTGGCCTCTTAAAGTGAATCCCAAATATCTTAAAAGGAGGTGCATAAACAGTGGTATTTCCTGATAGTGGGGGCTCCACAAGGACCTGAAAGTGAATCGGCACTAGGGGTTCTAACACCCACCACCCCATCATGAATTTACACAAGAGTGCTGTCCGTATTGGCTTGCAAGGTAATCAGATATCACAGACTTGCAGATATAATGTTTGACAAGTTAGTAGAGAATGTTCCTTGATTATAATATACACGGTGCAAACACATCTCAAATGAAGGTTCCAATATTCGACTTTAATTGGCTGCCATGATGTATTCAGATTTCAACTAATTTGTTGGCTTAATTTGAACCTCACACCTACGTTAATTTTGTGAATACGTTGCTAGTGATCTGAATTATAATAAACTTACTGGTAATACATACATATATATATGTGGGATTGGATCTCTATGTTGAATTATCTATTTCCGAACGATGAAGTGTAATAGTTTTTTAGACGAAGATCTGTGAAAGAGATGATGATAGAGTTACGTTGTATGGGTGCGAAAGAGTCAGAGCATCAATATGGCGGTAGAGTCTGGATGGAGCTGGCGAAGGTGACGGATATGATATTTTGTGAAGATTCTGAAGAAGCTGAATAAAGTCTAAGTTCTTCTTCTTCTTAGCGAGTGGATTATCGAGTCCAATGACCCGATGAACCCTGGTGTCAGAGTTTTCAAACCGCCTAGTAGCACAGCTAATAGGCCTCTGACATGGCTTGAGTAACGACCAATATCAAAGACAGCGACCGAGACCAACGGCTTAACGTGCCCTCCGAAGCACGGAATCTTTTTTCTTTTCGGACAATCAGGTGATAGCCTGCAATGTCCTAACCAAACTGGGAAAAACCTCACAAAGTGATAAATTGACAAATATCAACTTTGTGTTTCCCCCTTGGGAATCGAACCCAGGACCTACGGATCGTAAGCCTATAGCTCTATCCACTAGACCACGGAGGCAGTTAAGCAGTCTAAGACTCAAGACGTGTTCCCTTGCATCCGTGCCCGCCCCCATACCACATATATAATCGCGCCTTTATCCCGAATGAAAAGATCGTTCCGCCACATCTGACAAGTTTTGAGGGCAGTTTTAGACTGAAATGTGTATCGTATTTGTGTATGAGAAATACCCCCTTATCTAAAGATTATTTCCTTCCCCAGTACGTGCATGAAGTAGTCATAGGAGCTCCCTACGCGGTGACAGCAGATCTGATGGACCACTTCAAGGTGCAAGCGGTGTGTCACGGAGCCACGCCCATCAACCCCGACGCAGACGGATCAGACCCGTACTCCGTGCCTAAGAAGAGAGGCTGCTTTAAGGTAAATTACTTCCATGCTGGACTGGGAGTGATAGAAAAACATAGAATGTTCCAGCTCCCCTCCCTCCCGGGCATGCTGTAGAAGTCAGCAAAAGGGACTCGAGGGTTACAGTGTATAGTAATTTAGGCGATGGGCTGACAACCTGTCACTATAGCAATACATATTACAATCTAAAATTGCTCCCAATTTTTGTCAGACGTGGCGAAAGCGCCTTTTACGAGGCGTTAAACGCTCTGCCTACCCCGTAAGGGATAAAGACGTGATTTATGTATGTATGTATGTATCTCTTTTATTTCCACGAAGGTTATGTCTTCGATGTTTCAACTCTGTTTCCTGTGCTCTACGCAATATAGGTCACCATGACTTAACTGCCTCCGTGGTCTAGTGGCTAGTGCCATGGACTCCCGATCCGTAGGTCCTGGGTTCGATTCCCAGGGGGGAAACACAAAGGTGATATTTGAAAATTTATCACTTTGTGAATTTTTCCCCAGTTTGGTTAGGACATTGCAGGCTGAATCACCTGATTGTCCGAAAAAGGAAAAGATTTCGTGCTTCGGAGGGCACGTTAAGCCGTCGGTCCCGGTCGCTGTCTTTGATAGTGGTCGTTACTCAAACCATGTCAGAGGCCTGATAGTTGTACTACTAGGCGGTTTAAAAACTCTGACACCAGGGTTCATCGGGTCGATAGACTCGACACCCACTCGACAGAAGAAGACCATGACTTACACCTGAGCACATCATATGGCTACGGTGGTACTATACAAACTTATTAGGCTACTTTTCCACCAGAGATGTGCGAAGATAGGTAGTGAGGAATGTGTTAATGTTGAATGTGAATAGAATTGCTTCATTTACCTCGCGTCGGTCAGCACAGCTCTGGTGAAACGGCTTTAGTGCAGCGAGGTTTTGCGTTTTCTGTACAAAACAAGCGATATCTGTGCGCGAGGAATAGGTGTGAGGAATAGGCGCGAGAAGCACATTAATGCGATCAGGGAATGCGAATGCGAATAATTAGCAGGGACTCGTCTCTCACCACACATTAATGCGCATTTTGACAACTCCGCTACACATCCTCTTACGACACATTTACCTCGCACAGCTTTAGTGGAAACCCTTACACATTTTCACGGTACATCTAGACATCCTCGCACGACACATTTCCCGCGCACCAGTCTGGTGGAAAGCAGCCTTACAGTTGAGGAAATTCGTGAAGTCTAAACGTATCATTTAGATCTCAATCGCTGCCCTGCAGTCGCGACCGTTGCCACTCTTTCTTCTTCGAATCAAGGTCCCCCTATGCAGACAACTCCCTCCCCATAAGTAAGATAAACCTTATTTTATATTAAACTTCCAACATTCATTACAGGTTCTAAACTCCGGCAACACAATGACGACAGAAGATATAGTGCAACGAATAATCCGACACCGACTCGAGTTCGAAGACCGCAACAGTCGCAAGGAGGCTAAAGAGCTCGCCGTCACCAAAGTGCTGAATAAGGACATCGCCAACACTAAAGTGCTGAATAAGGACGTCGACAACACCAAAGTGCTGAATAAGGACGTCGACAACACTAAAGTGCTGAATAAGGACATCGCCAACACTAAAGTGCTGAATAAGGACGTCGACAACACCAAAGTGCTGAATAAGAGCGTGCGGCAAAATGGCGACTGCGCAGCGCAACCCGAGCCGCAACCCGCCAGCTAAGTCAACAACCAAACGAAATTATATTCACTGTGCTATCTAGGTTAGTCCGAGATGTTTGACAGGATAGAAATTGGTCTCTTATAAAAGTTTGAAAAATCTGTTCCGCTAGCAATGTATTCCGACATTCAATTAAATAAAAAAAAAACTGTAATCATGATTGGGTTATTCCAACTTAAATAAAAAAAAACTATGTTAAGTTTATTTTGTGTAGACTAAAAGCTGTCTGATAAATAAACTTTTGAATTGAGATAGCGGACTATTCAGTGTCTGAACTCGACTTGTTTAAAAATTAATTTGTTTTACGACTGTTTTTATTGTTATAAATTTTTACTTTTATCGTGTTTTTATTTGTATAAAGCAAAATGGTTGCACTCGGCCTAGATATGAAATAATTTCTGAGAGGAAGGCCAGGACTTTTTAAATTAATTTATAGCAAAATGTTTTAACGAAAGCGATATTCTGTATTTATAAATTCACTGAGCAATATTTATTATTCAAATTATAAATCTCAAAAATCAGTAAGTTTTTGGAAATAGCTTAATTAAATACAAAATCTATTTCAAATAAAAGTCGATTTATTTTCGGCGACTTATCAGATCTAAATATTAGTATGACATTGAAGATTTATTCACAGCAAAGAAATTGTTGCATGATTTATTTTATGATTATGCAACAATATTATTTATGTGAGTATATCGTGCTTGAATTGTAGAAGATAAATAGAAAATTAGGATTAACATGGGCTTTAAGATCCATAGTGTCATACCAAAGTTGGGTACAGAAGTTTCCCATAAAACAATATGGAGGTACAAGATTATCAGGTGGCATTTTTCGTGTTATTATATTAATAATGTTTTCATATTAGACGTTGATAGACCATTTTAAATCATAATAGATAAAGTTGTCAGTACAACGAAATTGTCGATCTTATATCATGAATAAAATAAATATCTGCCCCGTACTAAATATCATTCAATAAAGATTAAGTATTTAAAAGGTCGTTTTTTAAGCCCGCTTTGGCATTTATGTCCCTCTTTGTGTATTGTGAAACGTAATCGGTACCAAAGTTGGGCTGAATTCCCTTTGGAACTGTTTTTGAATATAGAAGAAAAACGGTTACTTTGAATTTTTCTCCAAGGGGTATCATTTTACGGCTAGATTAGAGATAAAGTTCCTTGTGCCCGCCTATTCGTAGTAATACAAATAGTTAAAACCTCATAGCAAGTATGGTATAGCAATCTTAATGTTCGCGAGAGAAATAAACAGTTTCTTTCGCACTTAGCATATTATTCATCTATCTCTCCTGCACTCACCATATTGCTGTGTGGTTTTCACTATAGTAATATTTAAGCCATAAAAATAGTCATGTTGACGTAGTTTGAACCACACCAGATATTTCAGCAAATGAAATAAAGTTTACTCTCGTATTTAACGTATTTGCCTTACCAGGAATTTCCATTATTATAATTACTCATTTAAATTCTTTTTATCTGTAAATATTTAATTTATTTCGTATAATAATATAATAATGTATTTGTGTAAATGTGGATTATTCTAATTCTAAACTGTATTTTATTTTAATAACCGGTACTGAAAGTCAAGCAATTAGCAAGTTTTTAATTTGTAACTGATACTAAAAAAAGATTATGTTCCATTCAACATAAATTTCATGGGCCAGCTAATTGCTCATCTGTACCAAGCTGTTTATTAGTACACGTATTACTTTGGTATACGTAACAGGCTTCAAATTTTGCCCATTACTGAAATACTCTAGTAAAAGATAGTTTTGAAGGCACGAACTGCTTCTTAACATAATAAAATAAATATTTAATAAATATTTTTATGTATCTCTCTACACCGAGTATTCTTGTAGAGTATGTTGTATTAGTTTCTGCTATGTATTCAATAAATTGTTTTAGATAAAATAATAAATTGGCTTTATCAATCAACCGCCTTTTTTTATTCCTCTTGCATGCATAATACAAATTATGCAGGAAGATAGTATTGACCTTGGTTGCAGTCTTCTTCTTAGCGAGTGGATTCTCGAGTCGAACAGTTGCAGTTATGGATACTTTTTAATTGTAACTACACAATCAATATTTATAAGTACTAATATTAATATGTACTAAGCAATTGTTGAGCACGAATGAAACACATAAAGTAAATAAAGGCTCAGAAGAATAAAATCATATTTGTTGTGGGAATCTTTTTGTACTTAAATAACCTTCAAAACTTTGTCAGACGTGGCGGAACGACCTTTGCTTAGGTCGTTTACGCTCTGCCTTACCCATTAGGGATAAAGGCCCCTAAAGGGGCTGGGTTTATCCCTAATGGGGTAGGCAGAGCGTACATACATATAATGTATGTACATATGTATCTTTTTGTATCTCACTTGCGCGCACGAGAAACAGGTGAAAAAGAAACTTCTGTCTAACAATAGATGGCGTGCGAGTCATCGTCATTACCGTTACAACATATAAAAGAATCGCTACTCGACACTAGATGGCGCTATTATATTTTTTTACTCTAGTAACTTTTTAGCCGATTGTAATCTAAATATGGCAGCATTATAAAAAAATTCAAAATGGCAGAAAAATGTCGAGAGATAGTATTTATTTCTATGTTTGTAAAATATTTTGAAGATAGTGACGTGGTGTAACGGAATTTTAGTGAATTTGGACAAAAACTTGGAAGATCAGCATTGTTTGTGTTGGAGTGCTAATCGATTGGATGAAAGTCGAATATTTCAAAACAAAGGTAAGTTTTGGCTGCCCACCGTTCAACCTGCTTTTTTTTCTGGAAATTATGTTGTTATTTTACATGTCACAGTGTCACATGTATCCTCGT
Source organism: Scrobipalpa costella (assembly GCA_949820665.1). NCBI lineage: Eukaryota > Metazoa > Arthropoda > Insecta > Lepidoptera > Gelechiidae > Scrobipalpa > Scrobipalpa costella. The sequence goes on along the minus strand of OX463310.1, from coordinate 9,030,407 downwards.
TTGGTTCACGAAACGGTAAATATATCGGTTTCGTTAGATATCGGACTGAATGCTGGTCAGGTGTTGCAGTGCAGTAGAGCTGTTCGGCTCAGCTGTCATGGATTTGCTCGGTAACCAGACACTCACACTACGCATCAGTTATTATTAACTTGTTGATATATCATTTAGAGCATTTGTCGAGGGTCACGCGACTGTTAATACATGGCAACTACTGCTACAGCCAGGTAGCTGAAACACTTGTTTTTACACATTAGTTGTTCTTGACCCTTTTGACTTCGTTACGTAGCTTAATGCCGGCGTATCTTTTCACAGAGCTTTTGTTGCCAACTATACCTAAAAACTTAAATACATTATGTACAATACTCCTCAGAACTAGGTCTTGAACTTGGATTATTAGGACATTTGATTATCTTGCTAAGTTACAGCATTATTAACTTATAAGATCTTCCAACTTGCTCATTGATATCCATAATATTTACTATCTTTCATAATCAAGGTTAACAGTATTAGCTTGTCAAGGTAAAATTTGTTTATAATAATTTATTTTTGCTTTTGTTCAAGGCCCTGGATTCATTCTACTTGATTAGATTTATATGAACAAACAAGTATCACTTTACCCATGTCACATAACTATTGGTAGGAAGTATCATAATTAGAAGAGTAATATAGTTAATAAGGTCGGACCTACTTAAAAGTCTGTTACAATTTTTTATGACTATTACTGTAAAAACAATACTTTATTGCATTTAAATACTATAAAGACATACAACAGTAAGATGCATGAAAGAAAACAGTAGGCCTGATTGCCACGGGTCTGAGTTTAATATAAATAACTATTGACCAAGCAGTCTTTAATAATGATTGCCTTCAATTGTAATTAAGTAGGTGTGAACAGTTCTTAGTTAATTCAGTATTAAAAGCGGGATAGATAATGATAGTTTTTGACTGCGTATGCGGTCAAGAATATTCTTTAGAACTTGCTATAAATAATAAAACCTTTTCATATTTCTGGCTAATGATTTGAAACTCATTTATTTATTCCTTTGAAATGAGAGGTGATAATGATGACTTCTTTCGTATTTACAGTTGGCAAACATTTATCCATCTTGTACATATTATTTTCTGTATTCCATATTTCAAATTAAAAACTGCACTTAATCATACATAATGGAAAATAAAGAATGCATTTGTCATTGAATACAATGAAATCATAATGTTGTATGACTATGATGAATAATTGAAAATGTGTAAAAGTAAGTTATTTTCTTACAATAGAATGTAAGAATATCATATTGCACTATGCACAAAAAATACTCTTCTGCTAATATAATTAATATCTTTATGTAAAATACATACTTCTTCTTCTTAGCGTGTTGATGGAACAGGAAATTAGATCATAGCCCAGAATTCAGCTACTTATATTGTGGAATGACTACCCGTCCATTAAATCTGCTGGCTTGCAAATGTTGGGGCACGCCAGGCACAATGTTAAGTGTGCCATGGTTTGCACTGCACCGCAAACATGTCCACATAGGAGCTAGCGGAAAATCCCCACCTGACCATGTTCTCCTTACTTCTGCCAATCTGAGTCCGAAGCCTGTTTAAGGACTTCCAGATCGGCCAGGGTAGTTCATGTCCAGGAGGGAGATTCTCGGCAAGGCATAAGGGGTAGGCAGAAGCGGGGCTACACATTTGATTAAACTGCTCTCTCTCTATGTGGTACAAGCATTTTAGGCAGAATCTAACTTAGGAGTATCTTTCTAACTAGCATCCCAGTCTCGTTGGAATACTTACGAGGGTTATTTTTTATTTGACCACATCGAATGACGGGAGTTATAACGGGTGTAATTTAATTATATACCAGGGTCTATCGGGACGGAACCCGAAAGAAGAAGAAAGAAGAATTCTTTACATAGTATATTCTGACAACCTGTCACTACAGCAATATACCTACAAATCTATCTAAAATAACCCTCAAAACTTTGTCAGACGTGGCGGAGCGACCTTTGTTTGGGTCGTTTGCGCTCTGCCTACCCCATCAGGGATACAGGCGTGACTATATGTATGTATGTATGTATATTCTTCTTTATACGGTGCCTCTCACAGAATATGTACCTCTTCATTACTTAAAGTTGGACGTCAGATTCGCATATTTCCTTCTGCCTCTCGCCAGCCAGAAAAGATCTTCGATCCTGGCGATGCCTGTGTAGTGTTTTAGGTCCGAGAACCTCGTTTTCCTTGGGCTACCGACGCAATGTCTGCCCATATTAACATATTTAGTGAAAGACTACTTGATAAAGCAAAATCTACTTGTCATATCCAAGAAGGATATTCAAGGATGTAAAGGCAACCCTGATTTGTCTATTGAGCTTGATATTTTTCTCCTTGTTTTTTTTTCTTAACCGTATATCTAAATCTAAATTATGTCGTCTTTGATATGGTATGATCCTTAGCCAATATTAATAGCAAGGATGCTCGTATCCTTGTCGCTCGCGTCAAAGGATACCAAGGTGGTCCGCGAGGCGCAGGCTCTCGGGGTAGCGAAGAGCCTGTGGGATGCGCGGGCGCCGCGAGCAGTTCGAGCCGTGAGTCACGGAGGCTGAAAATAGCCTGGGATTGGGCGCCGCCTATCGGCCGGGGCGGGCGGAGTCGGTTAGAATCAGTGGCAACCGTGACGCCGCCGCCTCAAGAGCGGCCGAGCATCGCGAGCGTTTGTGAGCAAGCCCTGGCGCCTGCGCAGCCGGTGCGGTGTAGCGCGGCGCGGGCGCGGGATGCGCCGCCATGCCGGTGCGACACCGCGAACTCGGCGACGAGCTCGCACCGCCACAGCCCAAACGCTGCAAGCACTGCGACGGTACGACCACCCCATGATTGATAACACACCTTAACAACAACACCCTTGCCCGTATGATAACAAAAACCGACGGTCTTTTCTCGAACTCTCCACTAACTGATAAGCAGTTTCAGCTTAAGATTAACAGGAGCTATTAGTCATTGTAATTAATGGAAGCTTATCGCGAAACAGGGGTTAATTTGGAAACAAAAGGGCTTAAGCTTTTGGGACGAGATTGTAGACCTTTGTGGAACGCCCTTTAGCGAAGATAACGTCACTTAACCACAGAGGTGTGTCACAAATGGGAAAGAAGTTCTGTTTTGTTCTGTTTTTGTCGTGCTCCGAGTCGTAACCGTCGGGAGATGGCTTGATAACTGCTTGTTTGTTTATTGTTATTCAGTGCTACTTGTAAAGACTGTGGCACCTTCTACGGCACACTACTTCCTTCCATTGCGTATGAAAGTGACAGTGTAGAATATTAAATGAGCGGCACTTAGTTAATTGCTTTATTTTATTTGATGTTGGGCGTTGGTGTGTATGATACCTTAATTAACTTATGATTATCATCTGGTTTACTTAAACATTTATGATCATAAATGTACCGTAGTTTTTGCATTATCTTTTTTAAAGTTTGTTACTATGTAACTAGACTAGCTCTGCCTTTAATTATTTTTACAAGAAATTAGTAAGTAAAGTGTCAAAGTAAAGTCAAATAGTGGGAATAGATTTAGTGAAATGTTTTACCTATTTTCCAGATTATAATAATAGTTCAGTGTATTGTTTTTTGTTTGCAACAGATAATTCCAACCTATCAAAACATATATTCTAAATAATGTGTTACTGATAAAACTGGAAAAAGAAGCATACAGATATTTTTTTAACGACTCGGAACGCTTGATCAAATAAGAATAATGAAATATTTTGTAACACGCCATTTATCTAACACAATAGATATTCTATTTACTTCATAGTTTAATACTAGTAATATTACATCTCCACTGCTTAAGAAGCCACCCTTACGTTGATGACATATCCCGAATATGTTCTGATTTATGCTGTACTTTTCTTTCACCCTAAGCATAGGTTATAAAACTTGCTACTTTAACAGTAAGGCCGTTTTCTTTTACATATATTTTTTCTACTGTAAGTTTTTGTCTTACAATATAATTTGTATTCAGTTATTTTTACACATTTTTACATTTATTGATTGGTCTTTTTACAATAATGATAGTTCATCATTGCAAACTCCGACAACAAATTTTAAAGTCGGATTTTTGGAAACGCCATACGATGATGATCATTGTATTCAATTTTCAATTCAATAATAGTCGAATAGAAATCATGTATAACGTTTGAACGTCTGCAGATATCTTTTATCAAAATCGTTAACTGGCTAAGCTAAGCAGGAAAAATATCTTAAAAAACAAAATGAAAATAACTGCGCTCGCCTTTAGTCACGGCACTAAATAATATGTGTCACGGAAAGTCGGGAATGGAAAGTGCATATAAATAGGGCCGGGATTGGTCTGGAGTGGAACGCCTTATGTAACTGCTCTCGTAAACATGGCTACCGTGTGCATACGTTACCGATGTTTCGCGCATTGTTTATACCTTGCATAATTCGGGCATGTCTCACTTGCACCGGAATTTGTTTGAAATAAACTGCGTGCAAATGTCTCTTGTTATTAAAAGCAGTTCGGGTGTACCTCGTAAAACTCATGAGTCATTACGGGCGAGGATTTCGCGATAGCAGTACTGTAGATAAGTTAGCAATTCGTAGTTTAGTCCACGTTTCGGTCGTACTTTGGTGGTGTGTTTTGGACTTTTGAACGTTTGGTGGCGTGTCGCGAGGAGTTTTTCAGCAATGTTGTGACAGGTGGTGCCGTCAGCTCGCTATGCAGTGGAGGACAGTCGCTAGACCGGCGAGACGTCTATTAATTAGCAAAGTCAGTCGAGACAACGCGCGAGACGCTACGCTCAAGTCATTGGTCATCGTCGTCTGCAAAATATGAAATTGATTTCATAATAGGTACATTACTTTGTTGTCATCGTTTGTTACCTTAATTTATAGTTAATGTTTATCAAAACAGTAAAAGGTTATATCTTATGTCTCAAATATTTGAGATAATTATTCATTAATCTTATCAGTCCATTGTAAACAAAGGGTCGAACCTGTTAGACCAACACATATTTTTCCTATATGTTTGAGTCTTATTTGTCTAGATGTATTTTTAGTCATAAATATAGGGCATATCTTCTAGGAGTCCGTATCTGAATGACTCAAATGCCGTACAACTCTTGCTCTGCCAAGTTGTCAGTTTCCTCGTAAAAGTTTTACGCACGCTGTCGCGACGGTGCACGCCCTGTTTCGATTAGTTTATTATTTCAATGAAACTGCCAATGAAGCTTAATCTGATTAGAAACGATAAATTATTGCCCTATCTTACAATTCATCGTCGTGTTCTACATGAATCGCGTATACGAATTTGCTGGTAATATTGTTATCTTTGACGTAGATTATCCTGTTTATGTCGTAATCGCTTTTATGTGTTCTGGGAAGATGGAACTATGTTTTCTTTTGGGTCGAATGCGCGGCGTGGGTGAGAGCGGTTCGCTTTTCTTACGGCTTCACAGCGATCTTTACGAGCCGTATTCATTTTCTTGACAACAGTCTGAAGGACTTGATTTGCTTCCAAAACAAATACGAAATAATTCTAGTTTATAATAAATCTACTTGTTTCCTCACCTACTTCTCCTACTTGGTAAACTGTTACCGATTACTTACATTGTATCAGCAGTTCCGGGGCGACTGCACGCCTACACGTGCGCGGGCGCAGGCGCGATCACGAGATGATCAGCTATTTGCTATTCTACTCGCCAAACGGCATTTCAGAAAACATCATTAAAAAATACATTGTTCTTGCTACCCGGCTAACAAACTCATAAAACTGTAACACGACAGTATTTTTTTTATAACAATCGCTAAGCTAGAATTCTATAAAAAAATCTAGATTTTCCTTTTATAGACTCTGATTTCGCTGCCGGCATGAAAATTAATGCACTTACATAGTTTCGAGCGGACGTCATGTTGTTTTTCGCGACATAAATAGAACTATGACTATGACAATATTTCCACGGGTTTGATGGCGGCCCTAAAATAAAAGTCGTGAATTTCCATCCAAGAAATGATTCTATTTGTGCACCGGGCGTTGGCGTTTCGGTAGTACGAGTGTTGTAGGTAATTCTGTCGCCCATAAGAGTGGAATGTGTGAGGAATCGCAAACAAACTCATAATTATTCGGAGAAGAGATCGTATACAATGAGCCGTTAGGTCGGAGTCATTTGGTGGAAAATGTGGTTAGCAGGTCTTGTTTTGAAATTCGAGTTGATTGGTTTTCGTCGTCAAGGCAGGGCAGTCAGTGCAGTCAGCTGAACTGCAACGTACTACTACTTACTTCGTTGTAAGAAGCATGTTGACTGGGTGGCTAAAAAAATAATACGTTTATACTTAAAACTGATGGCTCAAAAAAAACAGTAGATCTTCATTCATCATTTTAAAAAAATGCTCATTTAGATTTAATAATCGAGTTAAAAATATAGAAGTTATATTATATGTAGATAGTTATTTGATTTGAGTAGTCAATATTTACTGGCGCGTGACGTCGTAACCCACAATTTTCATTCAAAAAACCATTTTTGATAAAACGTTGCTGATTTGACTAGTAGGCAAATAGCGTATTGTAACTAACGTCAGGGAGGGTTTGCTAGGTTGAAGGTGTTCAGTACGCCGTACCATGACATGGACGCCTTTGTTATAAAACGTGTACCCTGCGAAATATGGTAAAAGCTTACCAAGATATGTCTGCCCAGGTAATAGGCTGCAACCTTTCCTATCACATGAATTCTCTGTATGCACTAGCTAAAGGGTAGGCTCATGTCCTGTCCAGCAGAGACTTGTGGTAGATGATTTCCAAACTCGTAGTTTATTTAGTACCTTGTCTGTTTGGAACAAAAACAACAAAACAAAAAAACAAAAACTCAGACATTTTGTAAAAAATATATTGGAGTAACAAACAAACAAACAAACAGTACGTATTTTATCAATATTTCGATTGGTTTATTCAAATATTCCAGCAAATTTTTAATACGCTTGATGAGCATTTGCAAAGAAAATATTTGGATCTTTTCTTTATTGATAATCATCTGAGCTTGTAAACAAAAAAGTACAGTCTTCTTAAATGTGTTTTCCACATTAACTCTGCAATCGCCGAAACATTTTTAACTTTTATCCGCTATCCTTTTTATAAAGAAAATATATATAAGACAAAAATGTTGTTTTGTTAACTCGTTCACTGCCAGCCCGTCGTTGTCAGAGACTGTATTCGACAGTTTATGGGTGGCAGTTAAATATACCAGTCTCGGTTTGTCGTCTAAAATAGAATTTTGGCACTGGCTGTCACTGGTTGTGTAATTCACTATAAACCACTTGTTGTATCTACTATCCGTTCATTATCTACAGGGTGTTTACTTATCGCCCAGAAAGTACCAAACAATCAATCAAATAAACAGGTGTGGTAGTTAGTGTTGGGTACATAAATACATACATACATATAATCACGCCTTTATCCGTAATGGGGTAGGCAGAGCGTAAACGACCAAAACAAAGGTTCTTCCGCCACGTCTGACAAAGTTTTGAGGGTTATTTAAGATATATTTGTAGATATATTGCTGTAGTGACAGGTGGTCAGCCCATCGCATAAATTACAATATACTGAATCCCTCGGATCCCTTAGCTAGTTTTTACAGCGTACCCGGGAGGAAATGCAGCTGGCACATTCTATGTTTTCTCTCGCTCCCAGGCCAGCATGGAAGTATTCTCTCGCTCCCAGGCCAGCATGGAAGTAGTGTTGGGTGATACATACAAAAATATATGTAATCACGGTTTATCCCTAATGGGGTAGTCAGAGCGTAAACGACCTAAACAAAGGTCGATGCGCCACATCTGACAAAGTTTTGAGGGTTATTTAAGATAGCTTTGTAGGTATATCGCTGTAGGGACAGGTTGTCAGCCCATCGCCAAAATTACAATATACTGAAACTCTCGGATCCTTTAGCTAGTTTTTACAGTCTGTTCGGGAGGAAAGCAGCTGGCACATTCTATGTTTTTCTCTCGTTCCCAGTCAAGCATGAAAAAAGGTGTATAACATAGTGTTGGGTGATAATGATAATAATGTTTGTTATTTACCATTCTATGATTGTAATGGTCCTGCGGTTGTCAAGTCCGTAATTGGCCTCGACACGGAATAGATATTTTATTTATTTTTTAATTAGATTGTTGTTACGTTTCATATACTTTCGTGGATTAAAAGTAATTTCATAAAGGAAGGCGAAAAGTAAGAGTAATACAAAAGGAAGGGGGACCGCAAAATGCGAGTTTCTTATGCTTCTTCTTCATTGTGAAACATTTTATTTTATTTTGTGACATAGAAATAATTTTCTTAGTAATAGACTCGATTGTGACTTTCTAAAAGTGTTTTTTAAGGAATCTATTTGGAAATAAATGATTTGACTTTGACTTTGAAAATAATATTCATTTCAAAACTTCTTGATCACTGATTGATCAGCTAAGTTACACATACAATTTATACTTGCGATTGTCGGCACTTGGTGAAACTCCATATTTATAATGTTGTTATTAAAAACACTTGTACTTGTTTCACTTAATATATTCTAAGTTACACATGTTAGTTAATAGATACCTTAAAACCTTCATATTTACATATTAATGTGCTAGCTAACATTTATTGTTACCTTTCTACTAAGTACAGTCATAATCTCCCTACAGCGTTTATGTTTGTTGTATCATTGTCCGAACCCCTGAATATTGAGCGCAATGCAGTATGTTATACATTCTGCTATTCAATAAATGTCGCTCCTTATTATTCCGTTTACACGCTTGGCTACGGCGCTTGATATAAATATTAAGTTCACGTATATTGAATGCCATTCAGGTAAATTATACTTTTTATTAGACAATTACAAGGGTCAATAATACAATTCACTTTTTTATCAATAGATAATTTCGTCCAAGACGTCACGATTACAAGGGTCAATAATACAATTCACTTTTTTATCAATAGATAATTTCGTCCAAGACGTCACGAGGCAGGGTTCCCAGGAGGCTGGCAGCATTGCCTCTGTGGATGACTAAACTTTCATATATTTAAATTTCATTATTTAGTTATTACTGTTTATTGTACACAAGTATCATGAGAAAGACAATACACAAGAAATAACAACACAACAGGTATAGCTTATTTCTACAAAAAAAAAAATCATTTCTTGTTACCGTTCTTGTTACTAAGTACAGTCATAATCTCCCTACAGCCTTCATGTTTGTTGTATCATTGTCCGAACATCCTGAATATTGAGCACAGTGCAGTGTGTAATACTTTCTGCTATTCAATAAAAGTCGCTCCTTATTATTCCGTTTACACACTTAGCCACGGCGCTGGATATAAATATTATGTTCTCGTATGAATGCCATTCATATATTTTTTGCATTTGATATTAATATTTATGTAGGAGATTATTTATAAATAAGTGAGCATTGATTAGATATTTATTTCCAGTTCATTGGCGCCGTCCATAATATTATGTTCATTTGTCGTTACGATTAACTCTACAATCTTACATACTTTTTGTTGGATTGTTTTTACTGTATGAATATTTTATTTATGGTTTTATGTTTCTCGTTGTTTTGTAGACTCGGTTTGAAAGCATTGCCTCGACCTACATTCTGGATCACAAAAGAGAATTAGGTTTTTATCTTAATTTGGATTCTTAAAGTTTTCCATATGTTTCCTAATCCCATAAACTCTGTATTCAAGACAATATCGCCGCAGTAATTATCGGAACTGACCTCGTTCTATTCTCCACCTTGACCCCATTGCTTTACGGCTCATTATCCAGTTTTACTCTTTTCTCCGCATATCGTAAAACAGCTGAACATACGGTACCTTTACGCCTCGAATTTGAAAATAAAATGAGCTAAATGTTTCAACTAGGTCTAGTAGAGGGGAGAACCCAAAGTGAATATTTGTCAAATGATCACTTTATGAGTTTAGCCCCCTTCCAGTTTGGTTAGGAGGCCAATGTAGGCTGAATCACCTCATTGTCTGTCAAAAAAAGGATGCTGTTTATCGGTGGGTTTCACGTTCAGCCATCAACCCCGGTCGCTGTCATTGATTTATTTAACAATTTATTGAACACAAAAAAAAAATTGTATTAATTACACAAACCATGTCAGGGGTCTTATAAGCTGTGGTACTAGGCGGTTTATAAACTCTGCCATCAGGGTAAATCGGGTCGTTGAATCGACTTGAAAACCCACTTGATATATAGAAGAAGCTATTGTAGATCATCATATTAGAATTCTCTTCTCGAGTGTTCTTGAGCGCAATCGTGTCTACAAGAGTCCTTCTACAGACCGCTGCAGTGCCAAATGCATTAGCAATAATGACAGGAACTTATAACTGCGGTATGTTGGCTCTCGAACGCGTATTATGATTAACGCTGGGGTGTCGTCGTACGCGATTACGAGGTGCAACCAGCACCACATGGACCGCGTTACCGTTATCACCAGACGGGATCTTGGATCCGTGTCAACTGGACACTGATAAAGCACTTTCAATTTCTAATTGGGAAGAAATTTCAAGGGGTAATGTCGTCACCTTCGACTGGAATTTGCAAGTGCAACTTTGCTTACTTTAAATCAATTATTTGAATAACTAGCTTTCTGCCAGCGGTTTCATCTCCTGCTTGATAGTTTTCCTTCTGGAATAATGTATTTTCCCTCTGATAGGTAGCCGTGTCTCATTGCAGGACCTAACTATTATGCGTTTATCCCGATCCGTTCAGTAGTTTTCGAGTTTATTCGTTACAAACATAAAATAATACAAATATTTCCTCTTTATAATATTAGCACCTGGAGGCGAAACGAGATATCAGGCAAAATCTGGTTGAAAAGACGGAGAAGTAAGAACAACCAGAAAGTACCTACATAAGAAGAATTGATAGAGACATCAGTTAAGCTTATTTACATACCCAATTAAATTTCATTTTGCTCTACTACATACATATAGTCACGCCTTTATCCCTTATGGGGAGGGCAGAGCGTGAACGACCTAAACAAAGGTAGTTCCGCCACGTCTGACAAAGCTTTGAGGGTTATTTAAAATAGATTTCTAGGTAAATTGCTTAGTGAAAGGTTGTCAGCCTATCGCCTAAATTGCAATATATAGAAACCCTCGGATCCCTTAGCTGGTTTTTACAGCATGCACGGGAGTAAATGCAGCTGGCACACTCTATGTTTTTTTCTCGCTACCAGGCCAGCATGGAATAACCTCTATCAATTTATCTCGATTGCTCTAGTAATTTGGAGAAATTCAAATTAATGACATACTCATGTTTTGTTAACAGGAACGAATGACTTTCAAACATTCTAAATGGGACGGGGTTATATTGTGACATCCTTTGCTATGTTACTCGTGGACATATCTCGGTCGCTTTCAAAACAGTTCTCTGGAAACTTTTGATATTTGGATTTCAACACGATACTCCTACATTTTCAAACGGTATTTTAAGGATTTCACTTTTATTTTCATGTTTGCCGGCGCCCAGCGTGGGCTTATTTACTCTTGTCGGTCGTTTCGTTACGAATCAACATATCATTGAAGAAGTTTCTACATAACGAAGTGTTACAAAACAAACTATATAATAGAGTTAGAAATAAACAACCGAAATTAGAAACTGAAAATAGGAATGTGTCATTAGATGATGATTTATTTACTATGGATTACTTTAGAAATTATATTTTTAACGCGTATGGAACGTGGGTGCGCGCGGGCATTGCATAAGACAGTCTGAATTAATGTGTTACGATATTCAGCTAAGCATCTCCAAATATATTCCAAAAAGCTAGGCCTTACACGCGGCTACCAATCCCATTCCTCTATCTCTATCCGGTCCATGTCACTAGTAGAGTAGGAGATATAATTCTTGTCGTATTTATACCGTGTAGCGTTTTATTATCGTCAGCTTAAAGTTTTATGGCCGCTCTATGAACTGTTTAGAGGTTTGATATCTTTTATTTTTCGCCACCTCTATTTGATATATTTGGCTGGTGACTTCGCAGGATAATTAAATGTCTTCCTCACCACAGTTTTCGTCATACTGCGCGTATTTGACGTCAATGTTTTAAAATGCAAAATAAAGCGCGCATGCACGTACTGAATGAATCATTCAGCAAGAATTTTCATGTGCTCAGAGTTCAGATGTTAGCAAAAGGAATATTTTATTACATAACATTATCAAATATCGTCATAATGTTTAAAAGTAGGTTGCAATAACAGCCAGTAACTATAACAAATAGTTCGCAGTGCGCCAACTTGCAGTTACGGAGCATTTCTATTATGTTTCCGCGGCGCGACCCTGAGCGCCGGCGAAAATAGCTTTTTTCATACAATATCTTATTCTGTTGGCATTTGTTATACGGCGCACTGTTAAAGCCAGCCGAATAGTTCCAAAACATTCGCGTCGGTCGTATCAGTTTGACAAGCCGTCACGTCGCCGGTTCGCAAACTCAAACGTACGCGGAACTGAATAGCCGTATGATTTGTTGCGCGTTAACCAACGCCACAACCGCATCTGTTCGCGCCTTCACCGAGGTACTTACGACTAACTGGAAATCCTGCTCAAAGTTCGCCATAGGTCGTTCTCGTGTCTTCCATCAAAACATCTCTCGGTGAACGCAACTAGATTAACTGCTTCTTAATCTGTGACGGCCGGCTAGGTAGGTTCTCGGCTATAATCCTAGTTTTGGCAAACATGTGGATCGGTCGTCACGCCGCCATAACTCATGCAAGGGGATAATTTGCGTGGAAATAGACGCTGCGAAATGTTGCCAATCTGTTCGCAGGCGACACCGGCACGCCACCCGCTGACTTATTCGCATCTGAATCAACCGACACCTGTGATAAAGAAAGCACACGCAGTCGCCGCATACTGTAATCTACCTCATAAAATGTCGCAGATATATTACAAGTCAAATTGACACGGAATATTATTGATAGCATTCTGTTGGTAAAGTTATGAGCGCCTACGATCAAACGTGGCTTCCACTAAACTGTTATTTCACAGTATATTGACGATATTTTGGAACAACACCTGATTCAATTAAATTACGAATATCGTATGTGTTCCCGCAGTTATGAAATATAGGATACAGCTGCGAGGGTTCCAGGCCGCAGTAGACGTGTTAATTCTGTGGTAGTGAGTCAGTTCGAATACCATGCCAAGTTGCGTAACATTACGCCCATTCATGGCATGTCGCCGCCAAAAAGAAACTTGGAAACTTCGCGAGTGCAGTTTATTCAGAGAGTCGATTGTGGGCAGCCAGAGCACGTGGCGGCGGAAATGCCTGGTTTGTTTAGTTTGCAGATTTATTTCTGTCTGCAGTGGGCCGAGGTGTGAGGTGTCATCTGGGGGCGTCATCCTCCCTGCCGGGCGCTGCGCTGGTAATGCGCTTGGCGCTTGTTGTCGCGAATTTCGTAACACATCGGATGAACGCCCGCGGATGGAAATACGGGCCATAAGCGTTTGCGAAACCAACAATTATTTAATTCGCAGCAATCGGTACACGATCGGTGTCGATGAGTATGATAACATTGCCAATATGTTCTAATGGTAACGATGCATTTATACCCTTTAATACATACATTCGCGGTATCCCTTGCGGTCTATTCAGAGTTTAATAAATTTTCAAGTGGTCAAGGCATCATCGCCTAGACAATTCGAAACCCTCGGGCTTTAACGGTATAACAGGAAATAGAAGAGCTGCTTAGTTCCTACATTCAATGTCTTTTTAACACTCAAAATTAGTCAGGCTCTGGATAAAGAATATTTTTTATCGCTCTTAGTCCATCATGGGAAAACTCTATGAACATAACGTGCGGTATAATATAAATTAGATTGAGCATTTAAATAATTAGGTCAGTCTCTAATTTGGTTATTCTGACATTTAATATGACATTATTTCTGCAACTTTGTAAGACGATTTGCTCGTACGGACGAAATGCGCGTTGCACCTGCTACACGACCGCTTCCAAGATCAACAAGGTATTACCAGTCGTACAATGTTGGCGCAACATATCGCTGATTAATACGACTCTATGTAACGTTATAAATAACGTCAAAGTTAGTTATTAATGAGCTTTCACAATTAATATGAAATTATTTACATTCCCAGCTGTCAGGTCCTCGTTGCGCGGCACATGATGCATGAAAACGGGTACAGAATAAAAATAAAGTACAATTGGCTATCAACATCAAAGTCTGCGCGCGCGCCGGTTGAGCGTAGCGTGGCGCAGTCGAGAGAGTAGTAGAGCAAAATGCCAAGTTGGGTCTCGAAATGCACATTAGTTAGGCCGATGATCGCGTTCCTTGGTACACCGCCAGAACGAGCGATCCTTTTGGCTTGTCGATACAGTGGTCGTAACGCACCGTCGGCGAAAATAATGTCACTTCAGAGATTAACGAACTTCAGCCGGCTGACCTATTAATCAGGTGCATGTAAATCCAGAATTAGAAGCATTCTTCTTAGCGAGTGGATTCTCGAGTCAATCGACCCGATGAACCCTGGTGTCAGAGTTTTCAAACTGCCTAGTAGCACAGCTATTAGGCCTTTGACGTGGTTTGAGTATCGACCACTATAAAAGGCAGAGACCGGGACCGACGACTTAACGTGCCCTCACGGAATCCTTTTTCTTTTCAGACAATCAGGTGATTCAGCATGCAATGTCCTAACCAAACTGGGGAAAACCTCACAAAGTGATAAATTGTCAAATATCAACTTTTGTGTTCCCCCCTTGGAAATCGAACCTAGGACCTACGGATCGTAAGCCCATGGCTCTGACCACTAGACCACGGAGGCAATTAGAAGCATTCTCCGATCATAAGTCATGGGGATTGTTTTGATTTCGCGCCGGTCTTGACCCGACTAGCTAAGGACTAGGAATTTTTACAAAGCTGGTTGATCATTATATTTTATACAACGTGTTATGGAAATATTGCAGCTTAAAAAAATATTTTTTAATTTCTTACGGAGTAGTTTTGGAAATCCATAGAATATTTTATTAGTTTTCCAGACAAGTTGCCATTATGGTTTGACCTCTTGGTATATTTTTGGTAACCAAAAGAAGTAAATGTAGAGTAATAATAGTTTAATCAAAAGGAAATTACACATTACTAGAAATTAAATTTCACACTTGCCTTTCCAGTAAGCTTGTTAGTCATGTAAACAAGCAAGCAAAATCGAATTTCAAACAAGTTTCGATTTTATCACGCTACTTTTACTCATCAAATTTTATTTTCGTTATAACTGGACTTTATCTATATAAAATGTTAATAATGTGTATGTTTTATTGATCGATCGGTGTAATTAATGTATCTGGGTTTTATAGCTTTCTTATGGAAAATATTTGTTTTAATTTGTCATCATTATCTTTTGATTGATTACTTAGATTTCGCACCTAGTTGTTTTTACTTACTTATAAACATAAGTTTGAGTAAAATGTTGACGGCAGACACAAATCACGACTTATGAAGGAGAAGGCATGTCGATAATAATGTTAAAAGACTCCTAGGTCCCCGGGTAAGTCCGGTTGAACGATCTCTACAAAGCGGTGGTAGGCTCCGCAAGGGCCGACTGGCTCGCAGCCACCCTCTCACCGGATTCCGGCGTCAAACAGCATGCTGTGTTCCGTCGATGCGAGAGACTGCCAGTGCCATAAGCTCGCTCCATCGTCGACTTTGTTCCGGTCACCCGGTCTTGACTAGAGTCAAGTGCCACATAAATAATATAAAAAATACCTGTGACTAGACCTTGCCTTTTTCGTATCGATCTGCCTTCTCCTAATCAAAGGATACCTATCATCATCACACTTTTAGCCTTTGTAATATCTACTTAGATACATATCTTTAAATGATTCAACCTATGTATGAACAAGGCTGGCATTTCATCAAGACGTGCCTACACTAAACACGGAAATAACAAGCGTAGGCCGCCATAGAATGTGTTTACCAGGTTCTGTCTCTGTGCAAGCCTAATTACTGATCTCCTAAATGACAGTTTTGTCTGGCGCCACTCGTTTCAAATATGTTGCCAAAGAAATTACTTATAACTCTTGCCATTGTTTGCGTCTGTGTCTGCTATTCACCTAACTCAAGTAAAATTTATGATTTGTCTATGATTCTTATCTTGCTCTTTATTTATTTTATTTTTTATTATTTACTGTAAGCTGTCGCGTGTTTAACCAAGCCACCCGTTCGAAAAAATGGTAAATCTACAATCTTTCATGTTGATTCTAATCCTCAGATTAATCAGCTAAGTTACTTCGGTTTGTTTTTGATTGCTTTTTTTTTATACTTCCATGCTGGACTGGGAGAGATAGAAAAACATAGAAAGTTCCAGCTGCCCTTCCTCCCGGGCATGCTGTTGAAGTCAGCAAAAGGGACTCGAGGGTTACAGTGTATTGTAATTTAGGCGATGGGCTGACAACCTGTCGCTATAGCAATACATATTACAATCTAAAATTGCCCTCAATTTTTGTCAGACGTAGCGAAAGCGCCTTTTACGGGGCGTTAAACGCTCTGCCTACCCCGTAAGGGATAAAGGCGTGATTTATGTAGGTATGTATGTATGTTTTTGATTCGATTTACCTGTAAACGACTTTGCCGGCATACCTTGCCTTGTTTACATGCTATCTTCCAGGCAGAACAATGGCAGTGGGAGGGCTGACGAATCTATTTACCTAAATCTATTTGCGAGCTTTCCAATCACAACTACAGCTTTTGCACCTGACAACCGGTCAACCGACCCCCGGCGCCAAACGCTTTAAACTTTCTGCCAGCGATCGCTCGTGATTAATTACTTATTTCTATTTGTATACTAATTAACCCTTGATTACATTGAAAGCTCCATACATTTCAGCCTAATAGTTGCTGAAATGGCAGTTGTAGCAAAAATGCTAGGGTTCAGTTCAGGTACTTTGGCACTGGATAATGGCCGTAACTAGAACATTTCCACCACTTGTGTACCACATGGACCTGGTCTCTGTGGCCCCTGATAGGGGTCGTGGTCATCATATGTTCAAAGTGACTTAAATTTAAGGCAAAAGTCTTCGCTACATTTGTTTATATCGTAAACTTACTCGTGCAGTTTCGGTCATGTTCGATAGTTTCCAGTACTAATTGTTTATTTTATATTTTCAGGTAATTAACCTTCACGTTCCTCCATTATGAACAGCTAAATGCTTGGCAAATCCACAATATTTCGGTGAGTCCGGGGACAAACGTCTAATAATTAGTTGCGCCCAGCAAAACCACCCAAGTGCGTAACGTACGTCTTTATGCAACTTCAAGGTTCGTACGCCGGCTGACGGCCAAACTTGATGAATTGAAGTAAATATTCTTCATATTTAGCTACAGGTTCGTCTAGACTAGGCAAAATTTGGCGCAGAAACGCATACTTCGCTAAGATATCTCATACGCTATGAAGACAATTCGCCGTTTCGAATTATTTTAGAGTGGCACTGTAGCAGTAATTATAATGAATAGCCGCAGCTGCAATATTGACCCAAATTTCTTAAATCAAAGCAACAGTACGTCCAAGATTTCCGGTCAAGTGCACTGCAGGAAGCCGGGAGTGCTATGTTGTTACAAATTTTAAACAGTGAGAAAACAGCTGCTATTTTTTTTTATCGCTGGCGTGCAAAATATATACGCAGCTCCGTACGAAATGCGCATTTCGTTTTATTTATCTGGTCGCTAAGCGCATGCGCACCCACGTATGCAATACGCCGAAAATTGCGCTACTTTCAAATTAGCCGGTTTCGATCTGATCTACAAAGTTTTTACATCCGCGGTTCGAGAATTTGACGATTTTTTTGAGATATTAGGAATTTTACGTTGATGTAGCGTGTGTTTTTGTAGATGGCTAATTAGTCGCATGTGCGCGAGCGCATTCTGCCCGCTAACGGTATTGCCGAGGCTGTTGCCGCCGGTTTCTCGCCGATGAAATATTGCTCCCAAAATCTTTTATAAATCGCCGACGTCTACGTTCAATTAACGAAACATAAAACTGTACACGTGTTTTATGAAGTCATGTGTGTGGTCAAAACTGGGTCACGACTAAGGTTCATATTAACTTCAGCCAGTTAATTATTCACTATCAAATCCATAGTCTTACTAAGTGTAGTATCAAAGGTCCTTCTGAATAATGAATAGAATACTCTAGTTTTTGGATAAACGTCAATAGAAGCTTCTATCGTCCAAAGTTTTATTTCCACACGTGATTATCTGTTCTAAAATACCCGTGGTGCGTGAGACACAGCTAATAAAATCTAAAACCCGTGTTCAAAATCCACGATTCAGTTTTTTTTGTGAGCGGACGGCATATTTTGTGGCGGCTTGTTTTTCGCGTCACAGAAATAGGCCCCGTCCACTACTTTGCTAAATAATAAGAAAAAGCTCCGGATTGGCCGTGTACGAAATGACCATCCTCATCAATCAGCTGCTTGGAGCTTGTCCAAGATTTTTTCCACGTTTAGGTTTTGTAGTTTTAGTTCAATATTTCTTGCCGGGCTCGTCGCTGACTGCCGGCGCATTCCCGCACCGGATTCTATGCAACCCACATTACCAATCGTTTTCATTTTCTCAGCCACACTATTGGCAAAAGTGTCATTATTCATTCAAATTATTTGGCATTTATTCGCGGTGTTGATTCCATTATTTTGACCATCAATTGTAAAGAAGCTCTGACTTTTTGTATAAATCATTGCTACTTTATTAAATTTTAAAATATCGCTCTAGTATAAATGTTCTGTAAGATTCAACCTACATGCATATAAATTGCGAAATTTCTGGATAAAACATTCTGGCTAGATTAGCTACGTCTAGTACTAAACAACCTACAGAATTAGAGTGTACATTTAAAATAGACGCTAATGGACTATCTAAAAAAATAATGGTGTTATTTAATAAAAATAATGGTATTTAAAACATAGATACAATGAAAATTTGTCCAAAGGTCCATCAATTATTTTTGGGTTAATGATACAAGCCACAAAACTTTTGATTTTGTTACAACAAGATAAACAATTGGCCGCGTGACTATTAATTTTGGAACGCGCAGCTATTTCTGACATTGTTGACAGACGATAATGGTATTTCTGTACTTTCGTTCTCGTGAAAAGTTCCGAGGGGACAGTTCGAATGAAGTGTTCACGACACCTTTACGCAATTTCTGTCTCACGCCTTGGAGCTTGCCAAGGGGCGACGTCAAACGCATCGCCATCGCACCAGCCACGGGAAACTGCTCTTCCAGTCAAAACAGTTTAAACCCACATTCCTATGCTAGCTCTACCTACTTACGATTAGCAAAAATGAGGCGCAGGTGACGGCAGGTATAATGACCTAGTTAATTACTAGGTAATCACGATGTTCTGCTGTAAGTGTTGGATTTATGATGTTTTATTCATATAAACGTCACGGACGGCACATTGGTCTAGTTTTCTCTTTGGAATGTTTTAATGTGAAACGTCTAAATTAGAGAAAAAATATGTGCTAGATCATTTGGACTATGTAGATATAATATTCTCGTCTAGCGATCAAAGACCCTTCCCTTCCATTCAAAGCGGTCGACCGAACATTGGCATGTAAAAAGTGGACAGATCGTGATATGGAACAACATATGTGTCTCATTTTGTGGACGC
Source organism: Scrobipalpa costella (assembly GCA_949820665.1). Lineage (NCBI taxonomy): Eukaryota > Metazoa > Arthropoda > Insecta > Lepidoptera > Gelechiidae > Scrobipalpa > Scrobipalpa costella. The sequence continues at coordinate 9,010,742 of OX463310.1, read as the reverse complement.
TTTCTTCCTAGTGGGGCCGTTGAACTTTGCCTCCTTATTTAGACGTAGGAGTGGAGACGGCCCGATTGCTGGCCGCTCTGCGAAATACGAATGTTCGCTTCCGCAATCTGCGCCGAATCCATCCCTCATCCGGCATAAATTAGATCGCGATGCAAGTTTCGCACTAGTCATTAAAACATTGAATCACGCCTATATGCCTACAGGGTAGGTAGAGCATTAATTGAGGAGCATTTTAGAGGATTGTGTATTGATGTATTTCACCAGATTGAAAGTCAATTGCCTAAAGCTATTGCAGCAGCTGGAACATCCTATAGATTTTATTGTTCCCAGTCCAGCGTGGAAGTGATGGAATTAACGATTAATAAACTACCCGAATTTAGTATACACCTTTACGCTATCCTTACATTGTTTTTTATGGTCTCATTATAGCACATCTCAAAATTTTACGTATCATAAATATAAAACATAAAGATGTCTCCATAAAACTGATGTAGGATATGCACTTAGTTGCGGTGAAATTTTCCTAAATGAGCATCGATCGTGTACTGTCAGGAAAGAAGCTGCAATTGCTAGGGTTTCTTGGTCCAGGACTCGATTTGTGACTAGCAAGTATCTAGCTCAAGAGGCAGTAGGCATACGTCGCAAAACTCGCGACAGCAGTCCTCAGTAGTGGTGCAGTTCAGAAATAGAGCGCGGAAGCGTCCGACCGACCCGTTTGGTATTTGTTCAACGTTGACCTAAAACAGAGCTCGCTTTGCTCGTTTGTTATTCGCGTGGCCGACTAGCCCGCCGTCATACTCAGATATATTGGCTAAACGGTATTAGCCCGCTTACTGATTTATAGTTCCCCACCGATTTATCAACTTGTCGCTCTACGGTACAGAGATTGCTACTACAACACAGTTAGTACCTTAGGAACAAGTTCACGAATAGTTGGAGAATTTGTAGTAAACAATAAATTTGTTTTCCATCAAGTGCGTGTTGGTCTCGTCACGCGGCACGGTGCCAGGCCGGCGCACGTGGAACATGACGGATGAATGGGAAGCAGCACGTGCACCCTACAGCACAACCAGCTACCAGCACATCGCTACATTAACCACAAAATTCCCCTGTCATGGCTGACGGACCATACATAAATCAACAAGAATTACTAGTCCGCTAGAATACTAAACATTGCCAGTTGTTGTTTATGGACAAAATGTTCCATTTGTCAGTTACCGACAGGCTGACCAAACTTCAGATCTCAAAGCGCACATTGGTTTGCCGCAAGAAAGTAGCTGAATTCTTTCTAAGTTCATCGCTCTATGATAAATGGGAGGAACCTCTTTAGATAGAGCAGTGGCGTAAATAAATGTTATCGGATTCGACGTACGCGAGGCACTTTTATAAATGTCCAGCAATCAGCAATGTCTTTGATGAACTTGTCTGAATAGTTTGTTGTTGTGGTGGTGCGGTATACGCAATGCGCACGTCCTATATGCTGCCAAAGAATGATCGCAGCCGGTAGAAAGTTATTTCTCGCTGTCTCCGTGAGACAATTTACAAGTGTTTCAGTTAATTGTCGGCCGAGAGTTCCGCCTGGGTGCCAATGTCTATAAATTCAGATTAATCAGTATACACGAATGTCTCAGCGCTATTACTTCGCTCGCAGCCAAGGTTACGACCCAGGTTTATAAAGCTCCTATTATCTCTTACTGTAAACAGCTGTTCCGCTTCAGATACAAATAAATTATTCACAATTACGTCATGCTTTTGTCTAAATCCGAAGGGCCTCGGTTGGTAGTGCACGCATTTCCTCGAAGCCGTATATTTCTGATTGACATGTGTGGGAAATCTTGTAAATAGCATATCTACTTTACCACACGTTACCGTATAAATGCATAAATGAATACTAGAACACTTACTTGCATTCTTTGAAGGTTTTTATTTATTCTATGTATATGTAAATATGTGCATTTCTAGACGTGTTTGCTCTATGATTTATGTTTGGAGATTTGCGTCAGAGTTCAGAAATGTATATTTTCGAGTTGAGTGAAATATTGCGCTAAAACGGGCCTAAGTGAAAGAACTGTGGGCGCGTGTTCGGTGTGCGGAAAGAAATTAATTTGCTCGGATCGTCGGCTCGCTGCGGCGGTGATCAAAATACCTGCGCCTGGTGTGTAACCATCCTACCGGCAGATTCTGCTCACGCGATCACAATGTCACCATTATTTACACTCGAAAACATACGCACAATTATAATTAGGTTATGTACACATGCAAAGTTGTAAATTTAAACTAGTCGTCCAAATGATCTTTCCACTTCAGATTTAATCCCGCTGCAGCTTTAATTTGATAAACGTACTTCGGACGCACTTACTTTTTAAAGTTTTCTTTTTTTAGATAGGAATGAAGAAAATGTCCTTAAAACCGTCCAATATTTATACAGTCTATGATCGACTGACGTACGTTTTAAATGATTGCGTGTAGAGTAGCATTAAAAAGCGCGGGGGCGCGACTAGTGATGGTCATAATTTTTGTGAATGTTCTAAACGTGGTGTCGAAATGTTTATTCTATACCTACTGAACGACTAAAAATGTCCCCGACATTACGTAAGAAATTTTCAGGGTTATCTCGATTTTTCGCTTCATCGCTATTTACAGTTTCTTCCACTCAAACTCATCGATTATCTGTTTCTTTTAGTTTCCCTAGTTTAGAAATATACTCAGGCATTATATTGATTGTATTGTTCAGAGTTTAACAAATAATGCTCTAACTATTGTTATGTAATTGGACTTTTATTTAGATTAATCGTATTAGAATTAACATTGTTGGCATTTCGTTCACGTTTCCGAAGAGTTATGTATCCATCGCTGGCCAGCTGTAATTACAATACGGATATTTTTGGGTTTCTGGCAACTTTTCGAGAAATTACAAGTTTGATACAATTGTTCTTGCATTCATAACTGTCTTTGCGCTAAATCCGAACTGCTAGATGGTCGAAAACACAATGAAGCTTGAGGTTAAATCCAACATGTCGCCCAAAAATAAACAAAATGATAAATCAGACTACATAATTTTTGCTTGTTTTCCTTGCTGTTGCAATTTAGATACGTGGGTGCGGAATTACGCAACGGGCAGCTATCACATGTATGCGCGCTTTCTGCGGTCGGTAGAAGTAGAAGTGGGCAATTCAGTGTGTTTTTACAGCTGCATTTCGGCCTAGGCCCAGACTAGGTGTAGCTCTAACTGTGCTCCGACGATAAACAGACGCCTTTGCCGCCCCGCTGAAAACATCCTTTTACGTCATCGGCCCGCTATGGGTTCTGCCTCGATTCGCTGTGTTATTTTCGTAGCCCAAAATACTCTAATAAGGCATACTTTATATTGCACATTCCTGCTCTATTTGATGTTGTTTTAAATTAATAATTCCAGAAACATTGGGCATTTAGAGCCTCTGCAGCTGTTTAGTTTCAAGAGAACAAAGTCACGTTTTACGAGAGTCGCCTGTTCATCGCCGTTGTTATGCTAATAAACCTATTTAATAAAATTACTTTGTACAGAGTATAATATTCTGCCATATATTGTACAATTTGCAATTATGTCGTATACTTAGTACTGTCGGCGCGTGTACGGCTTATCATTATCTGGAGACTTCAGCGCTCGGAAGGAAACTGCGTTAGATTTTTGGCGATTCATTCATCGGCTTACGAAAGTCAATTGAGTTAGATCCGAATTTAGCCTAGTGTGGTAAGCCAAATACGCGTTGTGCAAGCCCGCTTCGGCCGGGTAGCGGCTCTATGGCGCATGGCGGCGGCCTGTATGTATATGCCCAATTTCGATGTTTGTATCGTTTCGCTTAACGATCCCCTCTTGTTGGCTTTCAGGTCGGGTTAGAAGTTTATTGCTGGTTTAATGCCAATCAATGTTCAACTCACATATTTAAACTTTTCAAACGTAATAGAAATATTTGTCTTTTTTCATCTACGTCTAGTCTGAGTAAGCTGGAATAGCTAGATGATAAATTCGTACGGTCTATTCGAAGCTAACATTCCGTTGCGGTCGCCGTCGCGTCTAATAACTTTCAGGAGAACGACACCTTTGCGAAAATTTCACGAAGCTCTGCTAAGAATATTATAGGTGAGAGCTGCAATATAAATTTTAGAAACTATTAAAATATTACTTCCACTACCGTGTCGATATCAAATTCACATTATATTGCAGAGTTTCTGCTAATAAAGTTTGGAAGGCAATCGCTATCAGAGACAGCAAACGGAACTTAAGATTTTTTACAAAGAGGTGACGATCCCTGCATAATATTCCAAACAAACTTTAATCAATCTCACAATGTAATAAATTGTAATATCAGCTTGGTGCTATGTATGTCCCATGTAGGAATCGAAACCACGACCTACGAATCCAGCCCCAAGACAGAGGCAGGCAGCCAGTGTTCTGTTTATTACAATAATTACTCCAACCATTGAATGTTTACGTAAGAAACACAGAAAGAAGTCTAACGAATTGCCCCATAAGCACGAAATCTATTCGCGTAAAATGTATGACGCAATTTCAGTTCCTTTTCATTTTAGGTTTACATTTTAAATGGTGAAACATATGAGCATTAATGCAATACGCATTGGCTTGTTGTAAACATATCGAGATTGTTGATTTTTGCTGAAATGAGCGCCTATACGTCCAAACAATGAGTCATGTGGATGGGATTCATCCTCTTTTCTCAAAGGCCAGCCTTGTTCCTATGTGGATTTTTCCTCTTAAATCATCACCATATTTAAAACACATTTATCTTCATAGCTTATCCTCCCTCTTGACCTGTAGTTTTGTTGCCAGTAAAGTTTACATACGCGCCTGCGCCTATTAAGTAATATTAAGTAATATAAGTTATGTAAAGTTACAGGCAGAGCAGGCAAGCTTTGTCAGAGCCGTTTTTGCCACATCTCGAAAATAATGAGAGGTTTTCCATTCAAGATTGTGTCGTTAGACCCATGAACAGTTTGCTTTCTCAAACCAATGTTGTACCTAATTAAAAATACAAATTAAAGTGTTTTGCTCGCAGGGTCTCGGCTATATTGGACAGGTTATTTTCCTTATTAGTAAATCATCCTTATTATTGCCACAACTCACGTATCAACGACCTTTATCTCGGCTAACTGAAACTTAGGTATTTAAATCGAGTTCTAAATTTACTTTTTCCTGTTTAGTGAGTGCATTTGGACAAAGCCTTTCTTGGAACAACTAACATTTTTGTTTTGCAAAATAAATGCTTCTACACCTGTTTTGCAAAATATACTTCACTTTGCGGAATAGGAAGCACACAGTACGTAGTATTGTATATCATATGCAGTTTTTAAGACTGATTTATATATGCTTACTTCCGAACTTAAATTTAATGACGAGACCCAATGATTATGACTGTCCTGTTCATGTTCATACCCTGTATGAAGGCAGGGCATCAAAAGCCCTTTATCTAGAGCAAAGTCTTTATGAATAGCTAAAAGTGAAATTGTTCGGACAGTCGTCCGTCCACAGGGCGAATCCTGAATGACAGGTGTGACGGAAAAGCTTAACGGGGTCATTCGCCACTCGCCACTGCGTCCCACTAATCACATTTAGACGCAAAAATTGTTACTATTCTGCCTTGTCTCGGAATAGACTAGACGTAGACGTAATGAAATGAGTTCAAAAAGCCCGATTTGTTCATTAAAAACTACAATAAATTTGTCATTTATTTGAATAATAAATAAAATATTTTAGGCGATTGGGCGGCTATTAAGGCAAAACGATTCTGACCCCCGCGCCGAGTCGTATCTGGTACAGCACATCTCGTTGGCTATTCAACGAGGGAACGCTGCCAGTGTGATGGGAACCTTCCCACCGGGTACGATTTGGGGCGGTCTTTTCGACTTAGTAGGTGTTAGTTTTTAAGTTTGACATTGTGATTTTAATTTATTGTGACATTTTGTAGTTGACATGTAACTTAAATATAAATAATTAAAATGCCTACAATTGCAATTAAGCTATCTAAGCTAACAGCTAGCTCACTTGGTTTGTTTCTGAGCCATGGCTTTGAAGTCTATTGAAAAATCAAGTAACATATAGCCTATATTAAAAAATATTCAAAAATGCCCTGAATATTTGACCTTTGCTCCCAATAGTTGCTCAATTATTAAACAACTAGACCACACAGGTGGTCCTAAAAACTTACCTCCCCCTAATGAAAGCACGCACCCGACACGCGACAACCGGACACGACCTATTTATTTCAGACTCAACTTTTCCAAGTGTTGTTTTCATTTTAATGAATTTGATGTGTTATTCTAGTAACTTTAGTCTGTTAGTACAAGATTTGTTTGCATTAGCTGTAAAAGTGAGATAAAAAGGGCCTTTTCGTGGATATAATATTTCTGCCCACTTAACAGAGAATGTTCATAATTTGTTTTAGTTTCGATATTTTACTATCACGTTCGCGTGTGTGTTCAATCCTTTTCTTAGCGTATTGATAGAACATAGATGAGCTCTTACTTGTAATTTTGAAGTCATTGTAATCTATCATTGTTGTATGTATGTCGCAGGTTTATGATAAAATCAATCCTGTTTTTGATCCAATAAACCTACCTACAAAAAATCTCTTTGTTTAACAAAACCCACTCAAGCATATTAAACGGTTACTCACTTTCGATATCCTCGAACCTTCATTAAGTTATAATCAACTAATCAGCATTAGATGTCGTCATGCTGGTGGTAAACAGTTGGATGCGCGTGGGCAGGTGGCGGCGCCTACGCAGCCGGTGCCGTGTGCAATCTGACGTCACCAATACAGCCTGATTGGAACCTTTGAGTATGGCGGTTTTGCGATACATTGCGTAGAGTGTTGGCTATCTGGGAATATGTGCTGAGGTACGCTCGCAATGAAATGCAAAAGGGTGAAGAGTATCCGCCTTCTATTTGTGAAGACGCTTACTTTACTGTCTTTGTTACACTACGTGGTGTAACCTGGACCAACACTTGTTTGTGATACTTACTCAAGTAGGCGCATTTTGGGCGGCTTTTAGTCTAAACTTTAGTCTTTAAAGTTATTAAGTAGGTATGAATAATTTCACAAAATGGAATATATCTAAACTGTCTCAATTTATGATGGCTGCGTTCAATTAATATTTTGATCACGTGCTCAATTCTGGATCTACTCTCTGGCGTCTGATGTCATCGTTATAACCTTTTGACTGGGAATTTATTGGTGGTATTCACCATAAACACATTATGATGATGCTTCATAAGGCCTTAGATGGACTAGATTTTGTATATTCGTTGTAGGGTCAGCTTTTCATCTTCTACCGTTCAGATACATAGAGACCTTAGCATAAGCCCTTATTTTAACATTTTCATATTTCATTGTTTTCCAAAGGTCATACTGAGCATAATTTATTAAGTAAGCTAAGTTTAGCATCGTTTCAATGATTTCAATAGTATTGAATTCTACATATTGTTGAATGAACCGAGTAAATCGATAAATTGATCGAGATAATGATACTTTGTGTAGTTTTGCTTTCTGACGTCATCATAACAGCCTTCCTGCACGTTTACTACTGCCATTCACTAAATCCTACGCACAGTTCGTAGAACCAATTATTGGGCAGTTGTATACAATCATTATTATTTAGAAATCGATAATTTCGTCGACTAGATCATCGTTACTTCAAAATTATCTTTGATATTTTGGCGAAAGTTCAAAAGGCACACCTAAATATTGTTTGAAAAGAGATCCGAAGACATTTATGATTGGATTTAGTGGCATTGGTTTCAATGAAAATGTCAATAATAGCTCCATTCTGTTATCAAGAATGAAAAGCTGTCGTTATCCTATTTCTTGGCACTAAGTTTTTGGAATCTACATCTGGACTTGCAGATGCGTTAGATGACCGTGACTGCTAATCAGTTTGTCCGTCTGCTTGTTTGCCAAAAAATAATTAAATTAATACAAAACATGTCAATCGCTATAACAACAAGTTCAGACACTTCATTCATAAAATCGACGTTTAATGAAAAAGGTACAATGTGTGTTTGATGCTTTGAACACAATATTAAATCAGCGCGCGCACATGGCGACTCCCGCGCCGCGTGTCCCCCAGTGACATCTTGATTGATGTGTCACGAACATGCGACCACCGACCACCTCGCCCGACTTTTTATTTTCTCGTATTTTTCTGAACACCGCGTATACGCGCGGCGTGACAAGACTTCAAAGCCTTGACCCAATTCTCTAACAAAAGTTTTATGAGCCCACTATTAGCAAACTATAATTCGGATGCGGAGTAAACACGTAAATTTCATCAAAATATTGTTTTTGTTTGTTTAGCTTTGTGTTATTTGGAGCGTAAGAAATCATTCTAGAAACAAGGTGACTCCATCCATTGACCGATTGACTAAGTAACCGAGTAGCATCGCGTGATGCCAAAGTTATGATACAGAGCATGTGGGCGTGCGTCGACACGATGCGAGTCAGTGGCGATGACTGCGACAACCGCTTCCAACAGACAATCAACCACTGCCGGAGGACACTAGCCGCCCATTAGTCATTTACCAATACAATTCATACTTTCTTCAAAACGCAGCAGTCACATAATAGATAGACTTGGCAATTTCACCTAGCTGCATCGTAATGCAAAGTCCAGATTAGTCACATCTATGAATACCAGCTTTTAATCATAGTTTCGTCACCATGTCTCTAAATATCTCTAAATAAGACACCCGAAATCTCAGTGTAGGACTCGTAATGTGTCACCACTCCGACATTTTGGATGATTTGTTCGTCCTCGTTTCGTTTCATCCCGGGCTGTCTAGCCGGGTGTGATTTGCTGCTGATACGATTGGGCCGTGTTATCTGATTTACTTATAGACGCTAATTACTGCTTTAGCGGTGGTAACCCAGTTTAGAATAGAATGAGCTGCCGTAAAATCATTTATCATTAGCTCAGGGGAAAGCTCTTTTGACATAGATGAATATTTTTAGCTCATTTTTTGTGTGATGTACGTTGAGAATGAAAGTGGAATCCAATGGCACTAATGTCAAGGATATCGACAAGGATAATACAAAGTCTTTGAGAAGGTCGTAAGGCAGATGTTTTCAGCGATCCCCTTTCGATTTTCGTAAGTATATGGCAGTGCATGAAGATATTTTTATCAGCGCGCATACTTTCTGTACGGCCAGAATATTAATTGGCAGTGGGCTTATGATGTATATCTGCCATCGTGATTCGCCGCGAACTTTGTAATGAGTCAGCCACGCACGTGCGCGGTTTGTTTACAAATTGTGTTCTGTAATAACTACGTAAAGATGCGTAACAGACGTTCAACTCAACTTAGCTCTTGTGTAATATTTCGTACTCGCACTTACTCAAGGTGACTCTAAAAAGATTAAGGTCTAGTGTGCTTAGTGATGCATGTATTTTCGTCAGCTCCGGTGTTGTTTATTCATTTTGGAACGACGTTTCCTTCATCACGTATCGCATCATCGTGTGACGCGTTTATTGATTGCTGCACCCACTGCTTTCGCGAACATTATCATGTAGTTTTTGAAGTCTGCATTTGTTTACCCGACTTTAACTTTTTAATGCATAACTCATGTGTTCGTACAGATGTTTTATTTATTATTCGGCTCGTATTTTCAGCTTTATTACCAGCTTTAAACATTACGTAATACGTCGTGTTTTTCATCGCCCCTGGGAACAGGGAAACATCTTTATTCTAAAGCTTATGGTATTCGAAGGTTTTCTCCAGAACGCCAAATTTAGCAGGCGAATAATAAATTATGTTGTTTGATGGTTTGGAAATAAATGGTACTGTTTTAAACTACTCCGTGGTAATAATGTGCAAATGGCGATATGCTTTTGAGTTGGCTGCATAAAATAATACTTGCGTTGACGCACGTACGCTTGTGGTTACCTTGGATATTGTAGGACTTTTTAAATCTCAACATTATTTGTCAAGATCAACACAGCTTTAAGCGATTTATCATGATAAATACAAGTAGCGCAAAAAAGTGGATTAGAAAGTCAAATAAGACAGCCAAGAAACGTGAAATCACTAAGTCTGAAATGATTATACAAAACCTGACCTATACAAAACCGCATAATCCTCCCGTCAAGGATTTTCTATTTGGTCCAATACTCGAACCCGTTCAAGGACCCGAAACAATCGAACTAGATCTATCTATACCGCGCGGCATAGTCATGTAACCGGCTAACCTCGCCCAATATTGGTCGCGCCCATCTCATTCAGCGCACACGCAGCCACGCACTTCCTATTTTCCGCCAGATTGTCGCAGTGACGGCTTGTCTCGAGTCCTTTGAGACCGAAATTGTGTGGGTTTGCCTTGCTTTAATTAATAATTTAGGCGATTTTCGTTCCTTAGTGCATTTTTTTTGCTCTTTATCTGATTTTGGATGCTAACTAAGTGATGAAAATGAGACCTAATTAGATACTTTTTTTCCTGACAGAGAGCCGTTCGTCGTGCGGCGGAGGCGGGTCGGAGGGGTCGGAGGGGCGCGCCTCGTGGCGCGTTACACTGGACCACGACCTCGTGGAGACGCTGAGCGCCATCTACCCCGAGTGGTTCAAGCCGCAGCCTCGCCGCGAGCCGAGCTGCGCCGCCTCGCCCGCTCCCCCCGCCACGCCGCCGTCGCCGTGCTCCCCGCAGACACCGCCTGAAGAAGACACGTTCAGGTAACTACACCAGTCTCCAAGGCTCTGGTTTAAGCCGCTGTCTCGCCTGCTCCCCCCCGCCAAGCCGCCGTCGCCGTGCTCCCCACAGACACCGCCTGAAGAAGCCATATTGAGTTAAGTACACCAGTCTTCAAGCCTCGCAGCCTAGCACCCTGAAGACACTGCCCGAGAAAGACATGTTCAACCACACCAGGGTCTAGTCAAGCTAAGCCACTTCGAATACCCTACCCTAATTGCCCCGGCGGCTGAACTACCCCACTTAAGCGATGGTAGTCTGTGTTAGGCCGCCCGCCAGCCAGGCCAGCGACCTGTCCAATCGGAGTCTGACCCCTAGATGTGCTGGGAATGCCAGTGCCTATAACACAGGCCTATAAGAATTGGTGAGCTTGGTGTATCGTCTTTTCTTTGATCTAGCTGTCTCTGGACTGATCTTTGATTAGAATAGATACTCAATACAATAAAGTGTCGTATTATTCCTCTTCAATTTCTAATACTAACAATGATTATTTTGTACGACAGTAGTTCGGGCGCGGAAGACATGGCAGGCCGCGAGGCGGGCGGAAGCTCAAGCGAGCCGCCGAGCTCGCCACGCGTCTCGCCACCCAAAGTGGTCGTCGACGACAGCCCGCTACAACCCGCCATGGGGAAACATAAGGAATGTAAGTGTCCACAGATCATAGAATAATTAATTCTTTACTTCACTCTACACAAAGTAAAGCATAATTTTCATAAATTATCAATAGAAAAAATGTAGAATATCAAAATGCCAGCCGATATCGATTTAGTTGCTTCTTAATATTTCATAATACTCAGCAAGGTTTAAGTTAGCACATAAGTACAAACATTGGTGTACCGAACGCAACCGATGACTACTCAGTTTCTACGAAGTTCAAAAGTCTGGGCACTTAACTAAAAATCCTTATTTGCAATAAGTGTGTAAGCTTTTAGATCCGCCTGGATAACGTTTAATGGAATGTCAGTAAACTCTTAGATTATAAGCATAAATGAGATTCGGCAAAGTATTCGCGTTCTCTCTGTCTCCTGGCATTCCAACTGCAGTAATATCAGAGTATTTACTACTACAAACAAACCTCTTTCAATCAAATTGCACTTACCAGCACCATTCAGATACCGTTCATAGGAAGAACTAGCCAAATGCTCGCAGATGACGTACACACAAACATCTTCGATATTTAGGTCAACCTGCCAAATACGAAGCCCATTCATAAATTTTCCAATAAATATCTTCACTTCTATTATTAACTTCCATGCAGGACTGGGTGTGAAAGAAAAACAGAATGTTTCAGCTGCTTCCTTTCCAGGGCATATTGTAAGAATCTGTACCTACAGGGAGACGACGATTTCGGTTTAGGACAACAATAGGTATCCTACCTCTATACCAACATTCAGGTCTTTCTAAATGACCCTAAAACCTTGTCAGACGTGGCGAAAACAATTAGGGAACAACCTTACTATTTTTCTACCCATAAGGGAATACAGGCGTGACTGTATTTCTATAAATAACTTGATATGCAGACGGAAGTTTTATAACTTTATTTTGAGCCACAAACGATAGGCCTCTTTGAAAATGTCAGCCAGTGACGCCATTGGTGCAAATGTCGATTTGAAACGATGGGCTAAATGTCACACTAGGATCAACTTCCTTATTCTCAAATCAATATCCAGGTCAGTTATTGATTTGAGAATAAGGAATATCAAGTTCTAGTCTAGTCGGTAAAGCCATTATGTCGGCCAAGACAGTATCCATAAGACAGAGTGTTAGCTAACAACAATTCAAGGCGCTTTCGGAGTATCAACGTTAAGATATGCCTATTAAAAAAAAACAATCTAGATGATCAAAAGGGATATGAACCTTATAATTTGTATTTTTTGGCTCTTGTTCTTTCTTTGAGGTTTAGCCATATTTTAGATTTGGCACTGACCATCTTAACATTTTATGAGATTTAGCAGCTAGAATCACCCAGTGTTTACATACAGATTGCGGTAGGCAAATTAAAAAAAAAACACCGCGTGCGTTATATCTTCTGTCACTACGCACGTGTCTCTAGCTCCGGGAAAAAATAACTTTTCCGCGAACCGAGAAGCCTGTTCCCATTTCACTGAAACTCTAATTATAATTACAAAACAAACTTTTATGCTTTTTACGAGTCTTTAAAGATTTCTGGTAATAACTGGATTTGCCATACTGGGTTGAAGAATGCAGGAACACGACTTTTAAATTGTTGTGGTCCTTTAAATAATGAACCTAATTTAACTGCATAGGAATAGTCCCTGTAATAGCTCTAATTATAGGGCTTCCATAGTTTATTTTTATGCCTTGGGAAGAATAATGGGAGTATAGATTTTTTTGTTTTGCATAGCAAGTATGTTTCCAGCGGCTTTAAATCCGATTAAAACCTTGTAAATTGTAATGTAAAATGTTAGCAGAAAAGTATAAACATAAACCTCCTTTTTGCTATCCCGTAGTCGGGTAAAAAAAGTGATATTGATAAACAAGATAATTAATCTAATAAAGCAAACAGTTAGCAGTCCAGTATGATAATATCGGCTGCAATTTAACGTTCCATCGTAAACTAGTCTATATTTTATGATCACCAAAACAATAGCCATTATGCGAGCTTGCGGTCGGAGTCTGCTCTGATCCGGAATTATAGACTTCCTGTACCGTTCAGCCTAGGTCAGGCTATGATATAGACTACAGTATAGACTAAAAATTATTTAAGGCTTCCACATTTTTATAGGATTACGTCACTCCTAGAGACCCATGATTTGGTCTATACTTAAAATTATAGACCTTGTCACTACATAGTATAAAATAAAGTCGCTTTTTCTGTCCCTATATCCCTATGTATGCATAAGTCTTTAAATCTACGCAACGGATTTTGATGCGGTTTCTTTTAATGCATAGAGTGATTCAAGAGGAAGGTTTATATGTATAATACATGCATAATATAGTAGAGAAACACTGATAATTTCTGTGCGTAGTTACAAATAAACCAAAAATATTATACCTACTTATATAATGATTTTTGGATTTTCCTATATAAATTAGTAGGTTATTTTTCTTCGCTTTGGTCTAAATATTTGGTTGATCATTCTGCTCATTCGGTCAATTCATTATCTCTTGTTGTTACTCACGTGAATTCAAAACAATAAATAACGTGCACTGACAACATAGTCAGCATCGACTATGCAAGGATACTTATTTTAGACCAAAATTCGTTGGCCCGACCCAATTAGCTGAGCTTAGAAATATATTCAATTTACTTTCGTATTTACAACGTGGTAAAGCAAAGTAAACTTAATCATTTTACTTGTACACGTCTTTCTCTAGGTCAAGAAGATTTATATTCGTAGACACTAAATTTTCTTCTTTAACTGCCGTTTAATAAACTCTTATAAAGTTGAGTATCTCCGACTTAATAAACTCTGTCGAGATTTTTATCTAAAAGTTGAATTATGAACGGGGAATTAAGAGCATTCATCTGTCGACCTACCGCCACTAAAAGAAACATAATTACATAAAGAGTGTAGGGGACAGCGTCCCGCATACTGATAGGGGTTGCTCAGTCAACGGAACTGAACAACTATCAGCAGATTTTTTTTTCAGGAAGTACAAACAATATATTGGTTTTCCATACAAAATTTCTTATTGCGGTTGTAATTTTGTATGAGCAGTTTAATTTTATTCTTGAAAGAAATTCCTGGTGATAGTGGTTCAGTTTCGTTGACTGAGCAACCCCTATCAGTTTGCGGGACGTTGTCCCTTACACCCGGTATATGTATAAATACTATTCTATTTTAACCTTGTTTTTACACGTCCTTAGAAATAGTTCCAATGTTAGTCCAGAAATAATAGATTGAGGATGTCTATTTATCTGCAGTTGCTATAGAAAGCTTTGTTTTTAGCGGAAACTTCGATAGTATTCGCATCACCGTACTATTTAAATAGTGCAGAAAGTAAGTAGCTGGGTACTTATATAAAATATTACATACATACATATAATCACGCCTATATCCCTAATGGGGTAGGCAGAGCGTAAATGACCTAAACAAAGGTCGTTCCGCCACGTCTGACAAAGCCTTGAGGGTTGTTTAAGATAGATTTGTAGGTATATTGCTGTAGTGACAGGTTGTCAGCCAATCGCTTAAATTGCAATATACAGAAACACTCGGATCCCTTAGCTGGTTTTTACAGCATGCCCGGGTGGAAATGCAGCTGGCACATTCTTGGTTTAATATTTGGTTTTGAAAAAAAAACCTTTTGTTATTTCTAGATAGTTATTATTTAACAAAGTGGCGCTATTTCTCCGGATCAATGCTCTTAATGTAAAGAAATGAGCGCTCGCGTGTGAACCGGGCCGGAGTACGTGCCATTGCTTTAACGTCTGTACCATGAAGCCCGTGGGGAAAGATACCATGTTATGTGGAAACAGACTTTCACTGATTATATTTCAACGAAAACAACACCTTTCTCTGTGGCTAATTAGGGTATTCTATTTCTACATATAATCACGCCTTTATCGCTAATGGGGTAGGCACAGCGTAAACGACCTAAACAAAGGTCGTTCCGCCATGTCTGTCAAAATTTCGAGATTTTTTATATAATTAAGATAAATTTGTAGGTATATTGCTGTAGCGACAGGTTGTCAGCCCATCGCCTTAATTGTAATATACTGAAACCCTCGGATCCCGTAGCTGGTTTTTAAAGCACGTCCGGGAGGAAATGCAGCTGGCGCATTCTGTGATTTGCTCGTTCTTAGTCCTGCATGGAAGATACATTGATTTTTATTAAAATTGAAACTATATTATTATTTGTTCCAAAACGTTAATGATTATTCTCATTATAAATTGTTAAATAAATAAATGTTATAGAGAGAATGAAGCATATTTTGTTTTTAAAGAATACTTATACTCTTACTACGGAAATACGGAACAGATTGTTTCGTTGTCCTTCCATGCTGGCCTGGGAGCGAGAGAAAAACATAGAATGTGCCAGCTGCTTTTCCTCCCGGGCATGCTGTAAAAACCAGCTAAGGGATCTGAGGGTTTCAGTATATTGCAATTTAGGTGATGGGCTGACAACCTGTCACTATAGCAATGTACCTGCAAATCTGTCTTGAATAGCCCTCAAAACTTTGTCAAACGTGGCGGAGCGACCTTTTTTTTTGGGTCGTTTGCGCTCTGCCTACCCCATTAGGGGTAAAGGCGTGATTATATGTATGTATTGTACTTGCATCGATAGAAATATTAACCAGAAGAAAAATAGACTTCTTTTACCGCGTATAATATCCTATACTCACGAGAAAACTCAAAGCCTTGGGTGAAATGCCGGTTCGAGTAATTTATATTTGCCTATTTGCGAGGTAGGGCCACGATAAATGTTTATAGGTTTATCACACGAAAGTAACAGTCATTGACCTAGGCTCGCCTTGGAAGGCCGCCGCGTTAGAGCTAGTATTCTATAGGCATTCAGTGTCTGGTGTGAATCCACATCAGAATGCTCGGTAGGTGGGAGCTTCCGGCCATGAAGGCTTGTTCGCTCGCGCCAAGCGAATAAACAAACCGAGCAGCCCTTGTCAGCGCATACTACGTCAGTATTACACATTCCTTGTCTAAAAAATCATATTTGCTAATAGAAAACAGTTTACATGGCGGGTGTAAGGGACAGCGTCCCTCAAAGTGATAGGGGTTGCTCAGTCAACGACACTTATCAACTTTCAGGAAGTGATAAATTGTAACATATAGGTGGACATTTAGTATCGGGTAGCCAAAATATTTTTTCATTATCTGAACAAAAAAAAACCTGTTGTTCAGTATCCTTGATTGAGCAAGCCCTATCAGTTTGCAGGACGCTGTCCCTTACACCCGGTATATAAAACTCCGCGTAAAAACTCAACGCCATAATGCTGTCGAAATTTAACCGCTCCCGGAAAACATCGACATCCTGCGTATCTAATGTGTTTCTCGTGTTCCTAATAACGTACAAAGTGTTCTAAATTTTAACCTACATATCACTGAAAGTCCTTCACGGGTTTAACTTTGAAACGGCAGAGCAGAGAATAAAAATGTCAGTCATAAAATCATACATGTAAAGTTATTTCGTAGAGGATAATTTTATGTGTATGAATTCTAAGTAGGTGCAGTGCCTGTGTTCAAGATAGACGTTTTTATCTAGAAATGTAAATGTGATGTTTGAAAGCTCTAACTGTACAAGGAATTGGCTGCCCAGTAACCCACAATATTCGGCCCAGTGGTAGTGAATGTTTCGTCTGTAATACGGTCGCGGCATAACACTAGTTTCCTTGTGCAGTGTTTATTTATGTTGGCCTGGAGCCAGCGTTGTCCGTCCGACTCACGCAAACAAGTACATAGCAATTTTCGCCTACGCTCATCTGCCGACTTTATCGATATTATCGACGTATCGATCGCGACGCGGCGATCACTCGATGCTCAGAATGCTACGTCAAACATAGTCCGTCACCTGGCGTCATAACACAGTATTCTTCGCGACACGCCGGCTATTCAATCACCACTCATTGTTGTATGCAAAAGGCAGTCGGTATCGTCGGCATTTTAATCGGAATGTCGCCGATGGACACTCGATTCTGTACATGTTTCTGTTACAGGCGGTTATTATTGATCAAATGTCGAGGAAAATGGTAAATAAAGCAGGAGGAAACATATTCATAAAATGAACTGAAGCTTCTATCAGTGTAAACAGTGTCCTGTTTGGTTAAGTTGTCAATAATTGTTTTTTTTTTTGTTTCTGTGCAGCACTAAAGGTGAAGCTGATGATGAGGCGGCCGATCAATCAGCTGGTGGCGCAAGGTATTATGCCGCGTAAGTATAAAACTGTTACTGTTACTGAATACCTGTTATACTAGCCAGTGGCCATATGTGATTGATTTGAAATTAATAGTAATGAATCTATGGGAAGTGCAAGCGCCCGCGCCATCGTTTGGTGTTGCCATACCAAAAAAAAACTTATATTTATTTCGCTGAGACTCCCTTTATTACTCTACACTAACTTTTTATAACGTATGTTTTTACGAACTCTACAAATCATCAAGATGATTATATTAAGGACTTTGCTGTTTCGTTTAACATGGTTTAACTGACCATGGCAGTTTACTACAATCTATCTTGTGATGTACACATTTCCGGATCATGTTGCCAAAAAAATTTCACGTCTTAGAAAACAAGACGCTATTCTACTTTTTTTGTAATACGGGCATTCCTCTCTTTAACCGATTTGCGTGTACGGTTGACGGAGTTCTGGCAACACAGCGAAAGCGTGGGCGGAGGAATTTTATTTACGACCAGAACGCCATTGCTAATTAGGATTTCTAACTCGCCAATACTAAAGACATGGTCCGTCTAGTCGCCCGACCTGTCAACAGCAAACATTCAAATCAGTTTTATTGAGCTTCATCAAAAACGACTTCTTCTCTTTGAACCAGTCGTAAAAACACCGAAGACATAAAAAATTCCAAGACAATAAGGAAATATAACTCTTGTTGTCTCAACAACAATAATTTACAGATAACGGCAAAACAAATACGAGAATAAAATTAGATGTTGATGACTAATGCGTTTGACCTACTTCTATTTTGCTTGAGAAACTCTCAGTCGGTACAACTACGTGGTGGACATGAATGATTTATTTGAGGCAAATTATTCAAAATTATAGTGAAATAGACAAATATTTGGCTAATTGGACTTAAACATAAGATCTTTTGTAAAATTCTGGTTGCAAAAGACAATTTTAAAGACTAACAATTACTATGTTCTATTATAATTACTCAGTAGCATAAAGACACATTATCTAAACTAAAAATAAAACGGAGGCTATTTAAATATCAAGGGAAGTATTTTTGAATCACTAAATTCTGCATACGAAAGAGCAATATTCGCAAGCCAAATAATATGGAAATCTCATGCGAATGTTGCTCCCCGTAAGGGCGTGATTTTATGTATGTATGTTGCGCTTTCGCATATTTAGATTCGAGTTATTAAGAAACACAGCTTCTGGACACTAGTCTATGCTAGCCACAACAGTATATCTGGTTACACATGTAACCGCAGATTGTATGGAGAGACTGATGGTTTCTTGCAGTGTATCAGTTACTTTAAAACAAACACTTATCGTTTATATTTTACTTGCATGCCGGCTTGTGAGCGAGAGAAAAACATATGTTGTGCCAGCTGCATTTCCTCCTGGGCATACTGTAAAACCAGCTAAGGGATCCGAGGGTTTCAGTATATTGTAATTTAGGCGATGGGCTGACAACCTGTCAGTACAGCAATATACCTACAAATCGATCTTAAATAACCCTCAAAACTTTGTCAGACGTGGCGGAACGACCTTTGTTTAGGTCGTTTACGCTCTGCCTACCCCATTATATAAAGTTGTAATTATATGTATGTATGTAAAACAAACCTTGCTTCGACCCGATACATTAAAATAATATTCTATGCTAGCCACAACAGTATACTGATTATGTAATCGCAGATTGTATGGAGACACGGATTGTTTCTTACAGTGTATCAGTTACTTTTTATATTTTTCCTATATCATTCCAGCATTAAAGACGCCACCCGCCTACTTTGAACAATGCAAGCAACTGGAGAGAGCGAAGACCGGAGATTTACTCAAAGCGAAGATTCAACGGCGACCGGACCGCCAAGAGCTCGAGAGAAGACACATTTTAGAACAGGTATGTACAGTTATCGTAAATATCAATAAGGTACTAAACTATAAACAAGTGTTATTCATAATGAAAACTGATTGACTTACTTGTTTGTTTGGCGGTGGAGTGTGACTTTCTTCTATCCTGATGAAGATCGTCGTATATGATCGAAACGTCGAGGGCTAACCTTCCTTTCAATACAAATAAGTAAGCCAATTAATTTTCATTATCAAAAAGGTATCAATTTATTATGGGTTAAAAAAACAATGATGACAGTAGACCTAGGATCCAGCCACGCCATCTTTTTATACGCGCCTTCGACGCGCATATGTATCGATAATATTAATAGCGCAAACAATCTCTGTGGAATAAGTGCGTGTTTGTTTATGATGTAGCGAAGGGATAAAAAGAAAATTGAAGTAGCATCTTCCCATGTGTACAATTTACGAAACATCTCACTAAGAGCCCATCAATCCGCCTGTCAAACAGGAAATCATTGCATCAATCGAAAGAACATGGGATAAATAGGAAAAAGTCTCTTTCTGAAGATAATGTTTTAAAAGATACAAATGTGATTGTAATCACTGCACCACTAAGTAGCTTATTCATGCCATCATAACCTTGTATGCGTTAAGCCGTCGGTCCCGGTCGCTGTCTTTGATAGTGGTCGTTACTCAAACCATGTGCGAGGCCTGATAGTTGTGCTACTAGGCGGTTTAAAAACTCTGACACCAGGGTTTATCGGGTCGATACACTCGATACCCACTCGACAGAAGAAGAAGAAGCCTTGTATACCGGGTGTAAGGGACGCCATCCCGCAAACTAATAGGGGTTACCCAGTCAACGATACTGAACAACTTCCATCAGGAAATCCTTTCAATAGGTGAAAAAAAAAGTGGCTTTTCCATACAAATTAACTGATTTTTATTTTCACTTCCTGAAAGAATTTCTCGGTGGAAGTTGTTCAGTATCGTTGAATGGGCAACCCATATCAGCTTGCGGGATGCTGTCCCTTACACCCGTATGTATCTATCTTGTTATCGTCCTAGTCAAGCTATGTGCACTATGCATTTTCTGTAATTCACATACACCACTGAAATGCAATGTTCTACCAAAAGTAAACACATTATGCCTCGAGTAAAACTGCGGTTCTAAAAGCTATTTAATATGTTTTGAGAACACACAAACAATATTATCATTGTGTATATTGCAATGTCCTGTAATTCTATCTTAACATTCTCAGACATTGTAGTCGCTTTGGCGTTGCGCCATCATGTCCAAAAGATCACTACAGTATTTAACTTTGGTTTTAACCTGCTACCCTTCAGTCTTAACGATATGCGTATTTTTAGATGTTTTGTTCGTTTACCGTTGGCCCAGAAAATTAAATATCGTAAATTTTCGTCGAGTCCATGGGTTTCGTTATTTACTCAACCACAGTTTAAATAATATGTCGGTTTAAGAATCAATTTTCATGTTTTATGCTCGTTGGCAGCTGTTATGTTATCTATCTTCTTTTATTACAGTGTAGCACAAGTCCTTGAATTTATAATCTGTTCTAAATATGGCCTTTTCTATGATACAGAAAATCTTAGTGACTATGATTGTGATTGTGTTTATCATTATAAATTAGCTACTAGCTATTACTACTTTCTATAACTACTTTACCTTTTAAATATTCATATGCAGCAATACATAGGCTTCTTCCATCCTGGACTGAGAGCGAGAGGAAAACATAGAATGTGCCAGCTGCATTTTCTCCCGGGCATGCTGTAAAAACCTGCTATGGGATCCGAGGGTTTCTGTATATTGCAATTTAGGCGATGAGGTAACAACCTGTCACTAAAGTAATATTCCTACAAATCTATCTTAAATAACCCTCAAAACTTTGTCAGTCGTAGCGGAACGAGCTTTGTTTAGGTCGTTTACGCTCTGCCTACCCCATTAGGGATAAAGGCGTGATTATATGTATGTATGCATTACATAGATCTAACTCGCTGTGTATCAGTTTAATTAACGTTTCCATTGTTTGTATTACAGGAGAGCCATGTAGACCCGAGCCTAGCAGAAAAGCAGCGAATGTTGAAGAAGGCTCGCCTAGCCGACCAACTGAACGACCAACTGTCCCACAGGCCTGGCCCACTGGAGCTCATCAAGAAAAACATACTACATACAGAAGAGACTATCGAAACAGCAGTCAAGAGTGGCGTCTTAGCATTCAAGGCGACCAGTGAGGGTGCATCTTTACGCCCACATCATCCCTCGTCGTATACAGGACCACCGGAGGAAGTTAGCGTTTTGGAGGTAAATGTGATTTTTTATTATTATTTTTACTTCATTTTTGAAGAAAACATATTTCCTAATTAGACCTGGATATCAGAGTCATTATTTTATTGTATAAAAGGATGTCATTTCGACACTTGATGGGTCTTGTTTTATGATTTCAAAACCGATACAGATACGTATGATTAAAATTGAAGGTTTTTATTTCAGCCTTACATTCAAATTAGCCTAAAATATTCAAATTATCGGGCAATAAAATAGAATCATGTTTATTAATTTCCCACAGAATTCTTGCTATGTAATGTTCTTTTCCCCATTTGCAACTAATTTATCGCTCTACTTTTCCAGGTATCACCATCCCCATCGCCCCCTTCAACTCTATCGCCGGCGTCGGTGGCGTCCCCCCCGCAGCACCCCGCGCCCGGCAAGGATAAGAACAGGAAGAAGAGCAAACAGAAACAACAGCCCAAAGCCAGGTTCAAATTCCACGAGTACAAAGGTGAGTAAGAAAAGGGAATAAACATAGTTTTGTTAAGTTGTGTGTGATGATTTGGCGCAGTCGGTAGGATCTATTTGTGTAACATAGTTGTGTAAGACGAGAACTTTTATCGTACCCTGAAAAGGTAAGAAGAGTGAACATTAACATCAACTCAAAAGCAGATTTAAATTCTTCAAATACAAAAGTGAAGGACAGAAGCTTTTTTATTTTATGCTTCGTTGAAAAACTTACATACGTCTCTGGGTTGTAAATTTTCGCGCGGCGTACTATAAAGCTCAATATAGTTTATTTATTTATTTAACAATTAATTGTACACAAAAACATCATAAACAAAGGACATACAAAACAAAGACACAACAGGCACTGCTTATTTCTAAAAAGAAATAGTTACTTTCTCCTGTGCTGTAACTAATTAAACATAACCCTCTTCCAGGCCCTCCAAACGCCCAGAAAGCGTCCTCACCACCCGACAGTACGGAGACTCCCTACGAGCTATTACTACAACAACAACAACTATTACTACAGCTGATGTTGCCCGCGTCCCCCACCGCGTCTGTCGCGTCTGATGTATCGGATGCGTACCCCCCTCCGCCGCCGCCGCCGCCCCCCGCACCCGCCTCGCGTTTTGAGGATATGAAGGTAAGCACTGACTATTACCCCAATTGTCCAAATTGAATTGAGATGTATGCCGTTTGGCTTGTGTACTACACCAGATTATGTTCCAATAACAATCTGTCCCACTCCGCGTTTGTTGTATCTGTTGCTTATCCCCTTCCGCCTTCGCATCTATTTCGTGCTCTGAGGTCATGAAGGTGTGCACCGAAGTCTAACCTTTAATATCTCATTTGAGGCGCATGCCATACGGCCTTTATACAACACCAGATGTTTTTACAAAAACACTATGTGATCGATCATGTTATATACCTTCCCTATTATCCTACTTCTATGCTGGACTGGGAGTGGGGGAAAAACATAGAAAGTGCCAGCTGCACTTCGTCCCGAGCATGCTGTAGAAACCAGCTAAGGGATCCGAGGGTTTCTGTATATTGCAATTTAGGCGATGGGCTGACAACCGATCACTACAGCAATATATGTACAAATCTATCTTAAATAACCTTCAAAACTTTGTCAGACGTGGCAGAACGACCTTTGTCTATGTCGCTCTGCCTACCCCATTAGGGAGAAAGTTTTGATTATTTGTATTTATCCTTTTATTCACGTAACTTTTTTGTTATTCCAGGTATCGGATCTGCGCGCGGAATGCAAGCGCCGAAACTTACGCGTATCGGGCCCGAAGCCGCAACTGATCGACCGGTTGCGCCCCTTCCTACAAGAAATCAAAATGGAGGAACAACCCCGATCCCCCGTGTCTGTCGTTTCGTCCATACCATCTGTCGCGTCGTTAGCTTCTATCGCCTCGCCTGAACCCAAGATCGAATTAGAGGAAGATATAGTTCAGTCGCAGAGAAGACAGATTGAAGAACTTGAGAGGAAGTTGGAAGCTAGTCGGCAGCAATTAGAGTCCGTTAGAAGGGAAGCCGCTGGAGCGGCCGCGAGCGATCAATCAAGGCGGCTGCTTCAAGCGCGTATCTGTGTGTCTCAACTAAGAGCACAGTTGGACGCTCTACAGCAATCTAACCAGCAAATAATCCAACAGCCACAAGTGCAACATCAACACTCATCGCAACCGAGGCTGGTTATTGCCGCTTCAGACTCCGCCCCTGAACGACTGGTGAGGCTATTTACTGTATCCCCTCCACAGACGGATAATCAATCCGATGCTATCGTACCAGCTAAATCAAATCCGGCTTATATCCTCAATGGAGTGAAGGTAGTTCCCATAGCGATACTTCCGACGCACTACGAGCCGGAACGAACGGTCGCCGCCCCCCCTCCGCCGCCGCCCCCGCCTCCCCCTCCCCCCGCGGAGATCCAAGTCCCTATCCACGATAGGAATGACAACAGTCAGATTATGGATGATGTCTTAGAGATATTAGTGGAGAACGGAGAGTTGCCTCCTTCGGCTGTTGTGGAACAAAATCCTTCGATTGAAAGCTACCTGCCGGAAGCCGAAGTGTTTTCGCCAGCTGATGTGCTTGGAGATACTCAGATAAGGGATTCCCTAGCTGCTGATGACTTGCAAAGAGAGCTAGATGACATCCAGAATGAGATTATGTCGCATGCGGATATGCACGCGGTGAACTCCCGGTCGGAAGCGGCGCCAGAAATCGACCCCGATTTAAGCGTTGATTTATTAGCCAATGACGAGTTCCACGATTTCACCGGCTCCGATCCCACTTCTGATCACGACGATTTCTTCCGAAGCCTCTTATCCGGAGATAGAGATGACAGACCACACATCGCTATGGATATAGGGGAAGATCCGCCAGAAAGGATGAGCATGACGCCTCTGACCAACGGCGATATTCTCGACCAGAACCGTCCAGGGTTCGAAGACATCGACGATCTGTCCTTACCGTCTTTCCAGAGCGAGGATACGCGGCATCCGTTCACCTTTGAAGAACGCCCTTGCGAATTTGACATCAAAGATTTCCTAAGCGATCACGGCTCCAGCATGAACGTAGACGGGGACACATACGATTATATGGACACGGAGATAATTCCTAATCACTTCGGTAGAGGACATGTCCCTCAATGTGACCCTTTGTTAGGAGGGGTATTGTCCCGTCCGCCGCCGAGACCAGCTCATAAACACTACTCATGGGACAAGATAGAGTTCGACGCCACCTGACGGTCCGCGAATGGGAACTATCAAACGCGCGGACATACCGCCAAGTGTTGATGCTGCTTACTCTACTTTACTCTAGCAAAAATAAAGAGCCAATAGAAAGAAAGATATAAGAGACAAGACCAATCGCCGACTCGCAGTCGCGTGTTTCAACCAATGACGTGAGATGCCTTGTTATTGATTGAAAAGTGCAAGCGAATGAGCGAACCAAATAGCTCGAAAGAATCAGTCTCGTATTGGCTCTTATCTTTGATAGGGTATAGTACTGGCGGCGATACGTAACGTATCTACAATTGTGAGTGAAATGATGATAGAATTTACCGGCCGCTACCGAGTGGCGACCGCGCTAGTCTCTCTACGGTTCCGTTCTTCCAGAATGTGACTCGGTGAAAACCAGCGCAATAGAAACACAAAGTGTTTACAGAGGACTTAATTTATATTAGTGTATTCGGTACTTAATAGATGATACGATTGTTTGTGTCGCTAGTTGTTAATATAGTTAAATTAGTGTGTGCTGACCGCCGCGACCGGGCGCGTTATATACTTGGCTCACATTTAACGGATCCATTTTATTTACTATTTATAGGCGTATCTACTTATGTATATATTGAAGTAATAATTTAATAATACTCAACATAGTTGTGGATTTCTGCATTCCGCCCGATGACTAAAACTTAGGGGAAAAATTTATCATAAGATAATGTTGTTTTTGTTGAGGCACGACTTGAGATCGATCTATTGAGAC
This sequence comes from Scrobipalpa costella, assembly GCA_949820665.1. Classification (NCBI taxonomy): domain Eukaryota; kingdom Metazoa; phylum Arthropoda; class Insecta; order Lepidoptera; family Gelechiidae; genus Scrobipalpa; species Scrobipalpa costella. The sequence goes on along the minus strand of OX463310.1, from coordinate 8,985,035 downwards.
ATCGATGCGAGATTGCTGTTGTCGGATGCTACACTCCGCTTTCCCAATTCATTAAGGACATTCCAGTCTTGTTAAGGTGCAGAATGTGCCACAAGCACACAGCTCTCTCTAGCTGACACACTTCTCATACAAAATGTGTGTAATTGTACTTACAAAACGGCTATGGTTCATTCATGATATACTATAGTATAATCGCAAATATTACTTCAAAAACCACTACCGAAATATGGTAAGTCGTATCTTGCTCGATTTTACTTTAAGCAGACCAAATAATGAGCCAAAGTCGTGAAGAAAGTCGTTCGCTAGAGAGATGTCGTGCACATTGACAAGCCATCGTCATGGGTGGGACCAGGTCGGGAACAAGTTAGATACGATTCATTTAGGTAACGTAGGAGCCGGCTCCTCACTCCCGCCGCCGCCAACGCACTACAAGAAAACTCCAAACTTTGGATATACTACTTGACACTTAAAACCAAACATTTGAAAGTTGATTATATTTTTTGGTGTTTTAACGATCTTTGGTATACAGGCTGTAACAGAAAGAGTATATATTATGTATATATATGTACAACTTTCCCTTAGGAACATAGATCTAAAAAAAACCTTCCATACCAAATGCATCAGCTGATAGCACATTTAGTATGGCATTTATTTTTTCATTTTTCGACCTATGTTCCTTGAGAGAATTTGTTCAGTTTCATGGGTAGATTCACATTCTTTCGGGAGCATATACCCTTTCTGTTACATTCTGTATGAAATGTGACGATTGGACTTTTCTTGTGCTGCATTGGCACAAAACGGTTATGCAAACATTCTACCATCCCTTTTTATTTATTGAAACTAAAGACCCGCGATTTGGTTTAAGTAGTCGTCTTAGAAGCTTTGTCGTTCTAAATAACATTGTCATTTCTTCCTAATAAACATTGTATAACAAAACATTCTTGAAAATGTATCATTCCAATGTATTGTCTAAACTAAAGTGTAGGGTAGGTGCGTCTAAGTTTCTGTTTGACATTTTATGATTGTAGTATTGTGAATCAAACATATCTTGACAAAGGGCTTGCGAATGTTTGCATGATCGTTTTGGGGGAACTATGTATAATTTATATATTTGTCACTTCCAGTACATACACCTCTTATTCATTATGTTCCACATACGTTAAGCTGCAAAATCGCGTGGCAATGCCGCGACAACTTCATTTATAAAGATTATGAAAATAGAGAGTAATTTGTAATCAATCAGTAACATATTGCCATTATTTGCATTTATGTAATTTAATTATTGAATACCTGTTTCGACAACGAATAGCCGCGGCTCTGCGGCTGATGTGCCAATTTTGTTTATCTCCATTCAAAGTGTTCAACAGGAGCCGATACGTCATACAAAATATTATAGGATTGTCTTAATCCTTCCATGTCAAATATGTTTGTTTGTGGTGTGATGTCATGGGTGGTTATGTGGCGGTACTTTAGATAGCTTAATGCTCTCAAAGTACACTCACATATGGATTGGTGCTATTTAAGTAAGCTAAGATGATTGTATAGAAAAATATTTTAACATCTCATAATGAAAATAACTGTGTGGCTCTAAATAAAAATATAACGAATAACAATCCTTAGGCTAAGTTTATTTCCAATTTACTCGCCCTATCAGATGCTGGGCCGAGCTTCCAATATATTCATCACCATGTGTCTGCTTTGTTTAGTGTGTAAACTAAGTAATTCCATTATCTAAGTAAAGTATGAAGAACCTTCGATTCTAGATATAAATATTTAATTGAATTCTATTTGCTCATTATCCAAATTATACCCATATTTAGCCAAATATTCGAGTCAATCTTGTGGATATTTTCCATGGAACAACCTTTAACAGGCCTAGCGTGTTTAACTTTGTATTCACTCTTTACCAAGAGTTTAGTATACATGTATTTAATGAGATACTAAGTGAGATTGATGTTTTGATATATGTATAGCGTATTCAGCATATTTGTTATTATTGTTGTAATTATTTTAGGAGAGTTTTAATATTTGTTTTATAACTAGTTTATATTCTGAAGTGATAAATCGTGCTGACTTAAATACGTTTTAGCTCTCTGCAAAATAAGTATTTATATGTAGCTAATCAAGTGGCTTCGTATTAATATTCACATCCACATTATATAATGCTCTCGATTATATTCACATATTTTCGCTACTGGGAAAGATCATTTAGTGTTAAGATATCGGCTGTAAGCCAATGGTCAGTAGTAGAGCCAAGTATTCAATAACACGATGTGATAACCACAGGAGATGGTATCCTAGAGTAATTGGATAGTTTTTTACCTTGCCCTGTAATGAAGCCTTGTAAATATTTACCAAGCCTTTATTAGCTTAAGAACGTTAAAATAAAAAAGTTTTTGACACAAAGTACTGTTTTATTTCTCACACCCTTGTACAAACCCTACATCCGAAAGTTATAGGCAACACAAAGGCATGCATGGGGCCAACACCGTATTGGAGGAAGCCATATATTTTTTTTAAATGTTGTATTCTACAAATCACGTATTTAGTACATTGAATAACAAGATTACGAGTGCAGCCTCGCCCGATCTCTTTTTACTTTATAAAACTTTATTTCGACAAATATCATGAACAGGATTTAATCGTCTGTCCAACTTAGGTGAGCCTGGCTGGATAGCTATTCTACAATATACAATAGTACATAGGCTAAGGTGTGTTTTCAACTCAGTTTTAGAATAAAGGTAAACAAAGTTTCATGTCTTAATCGAATATCCTGTTTCTAAAATAAGTTTTAGCTATTACATTTGACAACATAATAAAATAGTAGTTTTAGTTATATAACTAATTTGCCAACACGTATCATTTATTTTTGAAATGTGTTTTTAAATAAAATTACATGAAACTTTTTTTTACCTTTATTCTAAACCCGAGTTGGAAATACTTTTATAGGCTAGGCAAAGAATCATAGATTTAGAATCGCGCCCTTATTCTGATGTCATTGAAGTATTTTGGTCGATTGCGGTACTTTAGCTACTGGCCAATAGATGGCGGTGTATCGAATTTTTGCGCCATCTATCGGCAAGTAGCAAAGTATTCAATGGGCTTATGTGCACTGGTGCATAATACTTTTCACTTGTCTGACGCTGTGCCGCAAGTTGAAAGCGCAATATTAGCCGAACTCATGTTCCAAAACGAAGACTAAAAAATATAAAACTGTCAAACTGGAGGCCGTCGACCTTCGCCTGTCAAAATTGTTTATGGAATATGGTGGAATTGATAATTTCTTTCGGTCTTTTTTGCCATTTCAGAGGATAAACTGTAATTAATACATAGTAATCAAGTAAATCTAATCGCATTAAGCATAAGTGAGAATATTTAGTGTTTAGTTATGATATTAGCTGAAACTTTGTTGTTTTCTTTATCGTTGATCGATTGCGGTGGTATTTTGTTCTTGTTAGTTTACTACATAATTACGCTATCGGACCTCGAGTGCGACTATTTGAACGCTCAAGAGTGCTGTGATAAATTGAACTATTGGTTGTTGCCCAAATATATCGCGCATTCATTCGTCACGTTCTTGTTTTTGGTGCACGGTCATCTATGGCTGTTCCTTATCAACTTGCCTATGTTCATATGGCTTACCTTTGAGTACTTTACGGTGCCAACCGGTAACCTTGGTGCTTTTGACCCTGCGGAGATCCACAACAGAGGCCAGCTGAAGAGACACCTTAGGAATGTTATGATTAAAGTTGGCTACTATCTCATATTCTTCTTTATTTACCTGTACTGTTTTATTCTCGCACTTTTAAAAGGCGACCCCATAAGAAGAAGTGCTGAAGGCGAGTTTGTGACTGAAATGTAAAGATGTCTGACAATGATGACTTTTCTGTTGTATTATCTGACTCATCTAGCAATTCTGAAGATGAAGTCCAAGAGCCATGTGTGAAATTGAAACTCCCTGAAAATATAGAAGCGTGGGTGGCGGATAAAGAGTTGTTAAGACCTGAGAAATCAGTTCCATGTGAGAGCAAGTTGGCCGAAGGAGTTGTCACCAATTACATTATTGCTAAAAGGATTCTTAGTAATGTGTGCTGGCAGGAGAAGTTATTGTGCAAAAAAGTGTGCACCACATGGTGCTCTGCAGTCAACTCTTTGGCTAGAGAGAGTCTACGTCCAGTGGATTTTGTGTATGATGTACGACGTCCTAAGCTAATAAAATCAAATGAATTTATCAATGAACCTTTGGGTGTTATAACATTTGTGAAAGATTCAAATCACAGAGCAGTAAGATGTGAGGATGCTTATCCATGCTTGCCACCATGTGAAAATACTAGGCATTCTGGTAAGTTGTGGAAATATAACTCTAACCTGCAGGGCTATGATGCGCACTGTAGACTTCAATTTGTCTTCACGCATTGCATACTTAACTATGATTAATGCCTGTCTTTTTCCGTTGTGAAGTGTGCAACGAAGGACATAATCTGTAGACAAAACAAAGTGCACATCATAGCCCTGCTGATGTAGTTTAAGTTACTAATCTATGTAATGTACTGGCAAAGAAGAGATATACTAATATAATATAATATCACTTTTCAAGCTCTCATAATTATTTTAACTTATTTTACTTGTTATACACCCGGATAAATTTTGGTGGTAAAAACATAGGAAATTTACCTTTTATCCCAACGTTTCAACTATGTTTCAATAGTCGTGGTAGCAGGTAAAATAAGAGAAATGCATAATTCGTAAAAATTGCAAAAAAAATCTTTAGTAACAATTAGTTATTTTGAATAAAGTATACCAAGTGTAAGGGACAGCATCCCGCAAACTGATAGGGGTTGGTCAGTCAACAAAACTGAACAGCATTCACCAGAAAATTCTTTCAGGAGATTAAAATCAATTTTCACTTTCCCATACAAAATGACCATCTGTTGCCTGAGCAACCCCTATCGGTTTTCGCGACGCTGTCCCTTACACCCGGTATAGATACAAACAATATCAATTACAACATTAGAACACTAAATAAGCAAGCACAAATAAAATATTTCATTCAGTGCGCCACTCCATAGCAAACTAAGCTAGATGCTGGCGGCGTTACCCCTTAGTATGGCAAAACTAACCCTTTGCGCCGAATAGTTGCCAGCTCTTGCCTTGATGAGATGTGCGGAAATGTCTTTTAAAAATAAAACTAATTCAATAATAATAAAGTGCATCTTCTTTTACAGTGTTAGACATCATACAGCGTCAAGTCTGTGCACCAAAGCCATGTATGCTGTCAGTGATCTCAAATGGCCTGACTTACCTACCGCTACCAAATTCGACAACTGAACTATACTCCCCACACAACCCCAGTGTCACATCTTCTCTGTTCTGTGGGGTGTCTATTCCTGTGATCCCAGGTAATTAAACAAAAAATGATATTCAGTAATTAATTTTATACTTTAACACAATATTAATAAACATTAACATACACAGTATAGTTAATAGTCAGCCGGAGGTACAAAATCCATCCCATACAAACATAGTTTCATTCTCATGTTTAAACGGTAAGACCGAACTTCACTAAACTTTATACATATGTTCAAATCCAACTTATTTATGTTTATAATTACTTTATCAATTACAGTATCAAAATTTTAACCATATACAAAATAAGCAAGCAAATTAATTTTTTGGCCATTTTCATGCAAAACTGTATGTCTGCCATTATTTTGTTCAGATTGATATTTTCCAACGAAACCTAATTATAACATAGATATGTGGTATTTAATTATATAAAGTTTGGTGAAGTTTGAAGCCACATCAAGATACAACAGTCCTGAAACGCTTTACTTCCGAACTAATCCAGTCGGACTCCGGGCCCCTGGTCACAACACCTGACCAGGCGGGTAATTAAATTACCGTTTTCCCATCCGTCATCACTCGGCCAACTGGCCTCTCAAGGAAATGCTCCTAAATTGTTGACCCCGACGTGATCGCACAAGGACGTGATGGAAGATTTGCAACCATGAACCACACCAACACCACTGGACATCACCGCCATCCTGCAACTTGGACTTCATCATCTCAGCGCATCCAGCCTCATTGTCACAGCAACCATCTCCAGTTCCTGGCTCCTTGCATGGCTCAGCATCGCACGGCTGAGCAGCCACGACTGTCGACACACTCCAGCGCGCACGCCTGCTCGCCTCTGCTCATGCTCGCCGCAATGCCCGACTGCACACAGATGAAGCATCAACAGGATATCAACGGCTGTACAAGCGTCTACGGTATCGTCCGCCTGTCCAAATAGCGGGAGTACTACAGTAGCGCACATAGATGGCGCCACATCAAGATACAACAGTCCTGAAACGCGGTATCGAAATTTGCTCGGCGATCTGCATATATACAACCTAATCCAGTCGGACTCCGGTCCCCTCATAACGACCTACGCCAGTCAGCCACACCTACCCCACTTATCCAGGTAGTTCAAAACAGCTTCTTGCGGAGGGCAACCGGGCCCCCCTGGTACCTCCGCAATTCTGACATTCACATCGATCTCGATGTTCCGTCTCTCAAAGAGTTCATGAAGCAAGCGGCCATACGCTTCTTCGACAAAGCCCCTCACCACCCTAACCCTCTTGTAGTTAGCGCCTCTAACTACGTTCCCCAACCTGCGACTCGTTACAAACGAAGACCTAGGCATGTCTTTACCGACGGCGATGACCAAATTACTCTTGCGTTTAATGCTGCCAATATTAGTCGAGCCACACTCTGCACAAGCTCTTCCAGCAACCGCGCACCCCGCCGGCGGGGTCGCGGATGTCCCTCCTTTGCTCCCCACTTTGGGGTTTACCGGCACGTACCGGGTAGATTCTCTCCGATAAGAAGTCCCCAAGGCAACGCCATAAGCCGAGGTTCGAGCCCTAGTGGGCGCCCTTAGGCAGTTGCCATTTCATTAAGGGTGTAGATTGCGTGTATCAACTCCCCGCCTTAGCCCGGTGACGCATTATATACACTTTGTAGTATGTCCATTAAAAGAAAAAAGGACTCCGGTCCCGTGGTCACAACACCCGACCAGGTGGGTGATTACCCTTTTCCCATCCGTCATCACTCGGCCAACTGGCCTCTCAAGGAAATGCTCCTAAAGGTCTCATCAAATCAAATCAAATCAAATAGCCTTTATTTCACTGAACAATGCAATAATTTTAGTTACATAAAAAAATTGTAAAAATATATTTCAATATAGTTTTAATTCCAATAAAAATAAACATCAATTAAAATAACAATAATCTCTCATTCAAATTAGTTCAATCATAATAGATTCAGGTTGTTTCATTCATAAATCAATAAAATCTCTTAGTTCAGTATGCCTTTCGGCAAAGGCCTCCTCCAGTAACTTCCATTGTTTTCTATCGAGGGTCACGCGGCGCCATAGAGGGCCGGCTGTTAGTTTTATTTCGTCTTCCCATCTTTTGAGTGGCCTGCCTCTTGATCTAATGCCATCTATGGGGTACCAATTTATCACTGTTTTGCTCCACTTTTCTTGGTTGCATCGTAGGGTATGGCCTGTCCATCTCCATTTAAACTGATCGATCCTAGATAGTATGTCTGTAACTTTTGTTTTACTTCTTATGTCTGTGTTTCTTATGCGATCTCTCTTCTTTACTCCCAGAATACTTCTCTCCATAGCCCGTTGGCAATTTAGTCTGTCCCTGTGAATTTTATTGAGTGACCAGGTCTCGCAACCATATGTGAGAACCTTTTCACCTCTATGCTTAGGTCTTTGTTCTTCATAATTTCCTTCATTGACCAGTATGCCTTCCATCCATTTGCTATTCTTGAATTTATTTCTTGTGTTGCCTGGTCTTCAAAAGATATTATTTGCCCAAGATATGTGTAGTCTGAAACATATTCCAGTGTCGTTTCCTCCAGACTTATTTTTATTTCGGTTGAGTTGGTCATCATTTTGGTTTTAGAGGTGTTTAAGGTTAGTCCTACTTTTTTGCTCTCAGTTGCTAGTTCATTTAACATAATTTTCAGCTTGTCTGCGTCCTCTTCGAAGAGCACTAGGTCATCTGCGAAGCGAAGGTGGTTTAAGCGTCTCCCATTTATTCGTAGGCCGTAGTTGTCCCAGTGAAAGTTTCTGAAGATTGTTTCCAATACTGCTGAGAAAAGTTTGGGTGAAAGTGGATCACCCTGTCTCACTCCTCTTTGTATTGGAAATTCGTCCCCAAGTAGTTCTAATTGTATTTTTGCATTACTGTTTAAGTATATTGTTTTGATTATATTTACGTATACATGACTTATTCCTTGTTGTTCTAGACTTTTCCATATGTATCTGTGACTTATACTATCAAATGCCTTAGAATAATCGATGAAAGCAATATAAAGTGTCTTATTAAACTCCTTGTATTTTTCTATGATTTGTTTGGTTGTATGGATGTGGTCAATCGTTGAGAAGTTTTTCCTAAAACCGGCTTGTTCTATTGGCTGTTGTTCATCTAATTTAGTACTTATTCTTTCCAGTATTACCTTAGCAAATATTTTGTACACATTCGACATAAGACTAATAGGCCTGTAATTATCTATATTGTCTTTATCTCCTTTTTTGTGTAATAGTATTATGTGTGACTCGCCCCCACTGTTTTGGAATAAGCCCTGTTGCTAATATGTCACTAAAGATTCTTGCCAGGCTCCTAAAGGTCTAACCATTTAAAAAATATAACTTAACTACTGTTTGTATGGGATTCGATTTCTGTGCCAGCCTTAAGATACTACCTTTAAAATCAAAGCATATTCAAATTATTAAAAAAAAAACAAATTGGAGCAAAATATTCTGATACAATGTTTATATGCAGTCAGAAGAGTAACTTGTAAAGTAAATCTATTATTATATTTTAATAATATTTATTTATGTATTTTATTCTTTTATTTATTTATTATTTAGGCGATTGGCGGACAACCTGTCACTACAGCAATATACCTACAAATCTATCTTAAATAACCCTCAATACTTTGTCAGACGTGGCGGAACGACCTTTGTTTAGGTCATTTACGCTCTGCCTACCCCATTGGGGATAAAGGCGTGATTATATGTATGTACGTATGTATTTATTTATTATGCTGTGCATTTGGAAAGTCTTTCCCTCATCCATCCACCCATATCCCTATCAACCTACTAATTGGTTTTCCCTCTGTAGAGTTTATCCTTTGATACATAGGTGTTTTTTTTCTGGGGGAGGCACAAGTATGTACTGTACTTCTAAGTAGGTACCTACTGTTATGGAACCTCTACAGTACAAAAAAACATCACCCTAAATCTGCCCTTGCTTTGATATGTTTATTGTTTTTTACATACATACATATAGTCACGCTTTTATCCCTAATGGGGTAGGCAGAGCGTGAACGACCTAATCAGAGGTCGTTCCGCCGCGTCTGACAAAGTTATGAGGGTTATTTAAGATAGATTTGTTGGTATATTGCTGTAGTGATAGATTGTCAACCCATCGCCTAAATTGCAATATACTGAAACCCTCGAAACCCTTAGCTGGTTTCTACAGCATGCCCGGGAGTAAATGCAGCTGGCACATTCTATGTTTTTCTCTCGCTCCCAGGCCAGCATGGAAGCAACTTGTTTTTTATTACCATAATAATATGTTTTTCTATTGGGAGAGCCCGATGGTGTAGGGATAGGGCCGCTGCCTCCAGAGCGGGAGGTCGTGGTTCGAATCGCACCACTTACCAATGTGTTTTTTCGGTTTTCGAATTTCATATGTACGTTTATTCGGCGCTTTTTCCGTGCTTCGGAAGGCACGTTAAGCCGTTGGTCCCGGTTAATATCGTTTAACACCGTAGATATTAGACGTTAAGCCATATCAGAGGCCAGTGCTAAGCATTGGCGGCTTGAAAAGTCTGACCTAATCTAGGATTGGGTCTGGTTTTCCTTGTGGGTTGCGGAGGTCGGATGGCAGTCGCTCTGTGTACAAACCAGTACCCTCATTCAATCACCTAGATTAGGTAGCTGAGCTCGTGACATACGGGATGAGGCTAGGGAGATGATGAATAATATGGTTTTCTTCCAGGTGTTAAGTTTCATGTACTAAACATCTATCAAAATAAGGAAGCAAGTAGTATAACGAATTTTAAAAGGGATTATTATGAAAAGGTGGATAAAGTCAGTCAGAATGAAACCATCAAGGGAGCCCTAGTTTTTGTCACTGAGAAGTACATACTGCAAACAGTTCAAGATATCATGATGCTGAATTATATGAGTGAGGTGTAAGTATGTAGCCGTAGTTAGTTTTTTGAGTTGTCGATACCAACATGTTTTGCGGTTAATAAACTGCTTTTTCTTTGCAACTTAGCAGAGATTCAAATTTCGGAACAACAGATTATAACTTTGTTTCAAATATGTTTGGTGGTTGAAATTCTTTAAAGTTGTAAAGAAAAAGAAGTTTAAGAACCGCAAAACAGGTTTGTATTGATAATGCAACGTTAAATAAACGGAGTATAGCTAAAACGTCCATTTCAATGTTAAAAAATAAGAAGTAATGTATATTACTTCTATTATTTTTAAAACATGTTACTAGCTTTGTTTTTTTTTTTCTGTAAGCGGTACCACCCGCTGCTAAATGAGTGGGAATGGCGTACTTCCCTGCGGTAAAAAGTAGCCTATGTTAATCAGGGTGAACGTAGCTTTCTAATGGTGTTTTTGGGTAGTTTTTGAGTTTATTTGTTACAAACATAAATTTTTTTATTTTTTTTTATTTTAATAAATTTTCTAGATAAGCGTTTCAGGGAGATTCTGAAAAACGGCATTCATGCTGAGCAATCTTGCCTTTTTACCAGCTGTAGTATTAGTTAGTGATTAAGTCTTACAAATAAGTTATACTATAATTTGATTACTTGTTGGTAAATAAAGTTCTTATTTATTTTTTATTTATTTAAATACAAATCTTTCCTCTTAATAATATTAGTATAGATTTAAGAGTTGTAATTTTAATTACTAAACTAAGTTTTGTCGTCATGCTGGACTGGGAGCGAGAGAAAAACACAGAATGTGCCAGCTGCATTTTCTCCCGGGCATGCTGTAAAAATCAGTTAAGGGATCCAAGGGTTTCAGTATATTGTAATTTAAGCGATGGGCTGACAACCTGTCACTGCAGCAATGTACCTACAAATCTATCATGGATGGCCCTCAAAACTTTGTCAGACGTGGCGGAACGAACTTTGTTGGTTGTTTACGCTCTGCCTACCCCAATAGGGATAAAGGCATGATTTTATGTATGTATGTAACTTTTGTAGTTACTATAATAGTTTTGTTTTTTATTGTTGTTTCAGACAACTGCAAACACCTTATGCCCTTGGGGGATGTTTGATTGAAGAAACCCTGAATGGAGATAAAGATATGGACAACCTCATCCATACAATCAACTGTGGCCAAGACTTTGTCAGCAAAAACCTCATGTCTATAGTCCTGTTTACTATTCCAAAGGAAAATGATAATGAACAAAAAGAGAAATGCAATTTCGATATGTTTTCTGTAGTGCTATTGTCATCTGAGTGGACGAAAGACAAAATCAAGAGAGCCATTGATGAGGTAATTTTGGACTTCTTTCACTTCTTCTTCTTATTAGCGATTGGATGGATTCTCGAGTCAAACGACCCGATGAACCCTGGTGTCAGAGTTTTCGAACCGCCTAGTAGCACATATATTAGGCCTCTGACATGTTTTGAGTAACGACCACTATCAAAGACAGCGACGGAATCCTTTTTTCTTTTCGGTCAGTCAGGTGATTCAGACTGCAATGTCCTAAACCAACTGGGGAAACCTCAAAAAGTGATAAATTGACAAATATCAACTTTGTGTTCCTCCCCCGTGATTATATGTATGTATGTATTCAGCACCTAAATATTCCATTTATTTAATGTTATATTCACACTTGTTCCCAGTTCGCAACGAACGTGCCTCGCTTCGAGCACAGCATTGCCCTGAAACTCTCCTGCGTGGGTCGTGACAAAAAACACGTTTTGGAACAAGAGCTTTTCCGCGAGGCTTTTCCAAATACCGCCTTGTTCGGTTGCTATGGCAACGGCGAGATGGGCGTGGACCACCCCCCGCGTGCCCCCCCGGAACCCCCGAAGCATAAACGCTTCAAGGCAGAGGAAATGCCTAGTCTTATGTACTCTTATTCGACAGTTTTCGTCTACATTGGCTGGGGAAAGATTTTACCGCCCGACCCAGAGACGCCTAAGAAATGATTTCTGTCATCTATATAATAATTAATCTAGTATACTTGGTAAGTGGGTACCTTCATTTAGTTTTTAAAACAAACGGTTATCAACATTGAATTGATTAAAAACGGGAAATTTACCGTGGTTTTCCATTTTTGGGTGAGTGTCCGATATTTCGATGCACTTTCATGCATCATGATCACTGCTTGATCCCGTTTTTAATCAATTTAATACCTTCATTTATTTTAAGGGTTACATACTTAGGTACTTATAGCCCGATGGTGTAGTGGATAGGGCTCTGCCCCCTGAGCGGGAGGTCGTGGTTCGAATCCCACCGCGTACCAATGTGTTTTCGGATTTCGAATTTCATATGTACGTTTATTCGCGCTTTTACGTGTTTCGGAATCCACGTTAAGCCGTTGGTCCCGGTTAATATTGTTTAACACCGTAGATATTAGTCGTTAAGCCATATCAGAGGCCAGTGCTAAGCATTGGCGGCTTGAAAACTCTGACTTACCTAGGATTGGGTCTGGTTTCCCGTCTGGGTTGCGTACGTCAGATGGCAGTCGCTCTGTGTAAAAACCAGTACCTTCGTTCAATCACCTGGATTAGGTAGCCGACCAGAAAGATACGGGATAAGGCTAGAGAGATGATGATACTTAGGTACTTAAATGTTTTATAGACGATAATAATTTACAGTTATTCTATCATTAATCATGCTTTTATACAAAACTTAAGTAGTGTAAGCACTCCGTAGGTCTAATATGCTCTATTGACGAATAAAATAACACTTTAATATATGTACCCTTCTTAGAATAAGTAATAAGATATTGTGATGATAACGATTTGAACAATCTATTTAATATAATGTGTGACAAGACGTATCTCTGTAAATCCACTAACTGTAGTGTTTTCTTTTTATTATCTTTAAGACAAGACCGGACATATAACGGCTATATAAGATAAGATGAGACCCTCTACCCACGGCCACGAAAGTGCTGTGCCATAGTTTCAATGTCATAACATTCACACTCTGATATACAGGAAGCAAAAAATAGCTAGCCATTTTTTTGTGGGCGTACCTACCAATAACAACTTTATCCAGGGAACATAGGCCGAGTT